>VMDR010001991.1:0-104089 GCA_007922815.1 Macrotus californicus
CCTCCATCTTGGCCGGAAGTTCTAATTTTTATCAGTATATCTCAGTGACTACACATAAGACCCCTATTGGAGACAACATCAAAAGTATAAATTCGAGACAATTTGTAAATGTGAGGTTTAGGTCAAAGGTCTTTCAGATTTACCTTCGTAATAGGTCCTAGTATGTGCAGTCAATCAAATAAAAGTAAGTTAAAATAACACACATTCACCTGAAGATTCTGCCCAAGTTTTTGTAAATTTCATGAGATTGTAAATGCTCTTGCACATGGTTAAGCTCTCAAAATTGCTCATTGAATAAAACTAAAGAAAGGTATTTTGTTCTCTTAAAGAAATGTCATTGTTTTTGTAATAATTTGATGAGAATTTAGCACGAAACTATCTCTTGGAATGTACACCGAGTAGGTAAGCGAGAGCCCTTAATCTGCAGAGGACCTCCAGGTTGTCTACGTGGCATGACATCTCAGCTAAGATTGTCATGAGCTCATGGCCTATGCAGAAAAAAAGGGCCACTGAACTCCAGCTACTTTCTTTTCTTCGAATCAGCCTATGATCTTTGTTAATGTACACACATATCCTTAACCACTAGTGTTTAAACACGGCTCTGTGTTCTTTTTCCCACTTAACGTTCCTGCAGATACATAATTCTTTATGTTGACATAGTCCTCACCTCTTGTCATTATTAATAGCTATGTGATAATCCCATTGTTTGTTTAGTCACTTCCCTATTAGACACTTGGATTGCTTCCACTTTTTTATAGCTATTATAACTACAGTTGCCATGGGAACATCTATGTAAATTTCTCCCTTTTGGATTATTTCTTTAGGGAATACAAACAGGAAAAATACCAGGTGAAGGAGAATGAACATTTTCACAGTTTTTGTTCCATGTTGCTATATTGCTTTCCAGAAGAACCAATTTGTTATGCCATTAGCTTTGTAAGAATCCAAGCTGCAGGCTATGGGACTGCTCACAGTATTCTTATATTAATGGTTAATTTATTTGGTTTATTTTAGTTCCATGAACGTGCGTTGAATATCTACTGTGTGCCAGACGTCATGCTACATTCTGAGGACACAAAGATGAATAAGATACCATCCCTTTCCTCCAGGTGATGGCAATGCATTGGAGAGAGAGACTGAACAAATGACTCCAGCTCAGTGTGGAAAGTGCCAGAGGTGTGTGCACCAAAGAAGCTCAGGGCAAGTGCATGCCAGTGAAGGACTAAGGAGGAAGACTTTCTGAAAGCGCTGATATTGAGCTGAACCTTGAGAATCAAGCAGAAATTATTTGGACAAAAATTAGGAGAGAGGGGAAGACAAACTAAGGGAACAGAATGAAAAAAGGCATGGTGAAATGTTCAGGATGCTTCAGGCAATTTAATACTGCTGGCCAAAAAGTGGGAAGCTGGGAGTGGCCAGGGATGAGGCTGGAAGAATATGTAGGAGGCAGGTCATCGTGGCTCTCAAATTCCATGTAGGGAAGAGGGAGCCATCTGTGGCCTTACAAGGTTAGGTTTGACATCACTGACAGTTGTGTGAAGGATAGATTTCAAAAGTGCACAGCTCAAAGCCACATGAGTTAGTAGGCTATATAAGTCAATGAAGTTATCATAGATCTGAACAGTGTTGGTGGAAGAATGCAGTGGATAAAGTAAATGTATATACTTGTACATTTACTTTAGGCAGCAAAATTGGCAAATCCTTTTTAAAGCTTCTGCTCAGACATGGTACTCATCAGTTCCACTTACATTCTATTGGTCAATCAAGCCACATGGCCAAGCCAGCATCAATGGGATAAAGAAGTACACACCTTCCATAGTGGGATGCCAGAAGAAATGCAAACTGTCAGACCATCTACCAGTGCTTTCTTGTAAAGGAGATATTCCAAGATTAACTGTGACTCTACCAACTACCTCATGTACTGTCTTTCCCCACAGTTATTTCTTTGGAACTGCAATCTCCATAGAGATGTAGCAAGACTCTCATTCTGGCTACTATAAGCAAACTATTGCTGTGAGTCTGGGCAGACATGTTTGAGAATGGGAAGGGAGCAAGGATCTCTGAAGAATGAAAGCTAGAAGGATGGCATCTGTTTTGTAGTTGGAAGAGCTGGTTTGGATGGCACTGACCAGCCACTGTTCTTTCTTGTCCTTGCAAGAGCTTAAGAATCAAAGTTCTAAGAGTAAGCAGTGGGTCGGCTGAGTTTAGGCCAAGTATGCATCTCCTGGCTGTACTGCGTAGCAAGAGGAAGGGTAAATAACTTTCAGCTTCCCAACGAAAGATGGAAACAGGACTTAACCCTCCCATCAGCACTACATTTAGTCAGGGAGAAGAAATTTCACACTAGGAAATTACGGCGTGGGTAGTAGACTAGGGAGAGGAAAACTGATGCTTAGGGGAGAAAAAAGAAAAAGAAAACAACCCCAACAAACTTTAAAATCTAATTTGGCCCACCTGGAGTTTAGTATAGTGCCTGGTAAACCTTCAGCTAATTCTTCTTCAGATTGATCACTTTCATAAAATATGCTTTTTTAGCTGTGTTGTTGCTGCCTTTGTCATACTGATTTATTATTATCATTTACATCTACTTCTAGAAGCTCTATTCTATTTCACTGATCGATTTATCTGTTTTTTATTCAGTATAATTTTGAAAATCACTGCTTCATAATAGGATTTTTATTTTCAAAGGGTAAATCTATTATCATTGCCCTTTCCTGGGAAAAAAACCCTTTATCTTATTTGCTTATTCTTCTGGACCAAGATGATGCTGGGAACTCCTCAATTGCCCCAGTCTTTTTCATGTGATTAACAGAAGCCAATTTAAGTTTGTTTCACTTCCTCCTCCACAGGTGTGCACACCTGCACAGAACACCTGGCATCATGTGGGTGAAACACATCATTAATATAGAAACGTTGCCCCATGGGCCCTATTACAGCACATCTTCTTTACCACATGCTTCTTCCTCTGGTGCCAAGAAGACTGCAGCTAGGTCCACACCCCTCCAGTAGCCATAAAGATTCTTTAATCTACCAGGACACCAGGAAACTATTATCTTCGTCTCTCCCTTTCCCAGGCTTAGTCACTCTCTCTCAAGTGCTCAGACATACACAACACTCACTGCAACCTGGATCATAACATCTGCTTGTTTTGTGCAGATGGGGCCATAATACATCTTAAGCTCTCCCTCAACTTTTATACAACTTGAATAGTTTCATTTTTAGAGTGTCTCTTATAGGCAAGAGAATGTTGAATATTGGTTCTCTTTTGGTTTTTAACTTTGCTCAAAGTCTTTTTTTTAATAGAAGAATTCAGTCATTTCACATTAAACATTATAGTGAAGCAAGAATGTATCTTTCAATGTATCTTTCAAAGGTGATTGTTATTGTTCTAGTTATCTGCTTTTTTTAAAAAATGTTTCTTCAGTGGGTTTTCAACTCGATTTGCTTTTGAATTAGTGGAGAAAATAACTCCTGTAATCTACTTTTTTCCCCAAATATTTAGCACCTTAAAATATGTCTGCCTTTACTTTTCATGTTAAAAAAGTTTAAATGAACTTTGAAAAAGTGGGAAAGCAGAGTCTATAAGGTAGACCTCTGTGCACAGTATGAGAACATGGGGCTGAGTCCTGATTCTGCAGTTCCTGTGTGGCTTTGGGCAAATCACTTAACCTCCCTGAGTCTCAATTGCCTTTACAGGGTTTTCTTGATTAAAGTACTAAATAAATGTGGAATCCTTTTGAAACCTATAAAATCTGGCACAAATATAACTTACTAGGACCTTTTTACAAGCCAGTGACTATTTGTGATTTTTGATTACCTATAGCCTTTTAAAATAGTTTAACATTGTCCTGGATGGTGTGGCTCAGCGGATTGAGTGCTGGCCTGCTAACCCAGAGGTCTCAGGTTTGATTCCCAGTTAGGGTACCTGAGTTGCAGGCCAGGTCCCCACCTGGGGGCATGTGAGAGGCATCTCTCCACATCAATGTTTCTCTTCCTCTCTTTCTCCCTCCCTTCCCCTCTCTCTAAAAATAAATAAATAATATCTTAAAAAACAAAAAAATAGTTAACATTTGTATTTTATTCTGATAGTGTATTATTTGATTTACTAGCTGATTTTATTTTATATCAGTGTGTACCATTGCCTTTCTGTGGCTCCCTCAGAAATATTTTTATTTTTCAACTTGAAGTAATTCAAAAGTTTCTTTAGTTTATCAATTATAATATTCTCTGCCCTTTTTCCTGTTTCACTTTTATTTTTTTATTGTTAACATTATTACAGATGTCCCCCATTTCCCTCCCACTTGTTGTCCCCTCCCCCCAGCTGCCCGTTTTCCAGCTGTAGAAAGTAACTTGGAAGCATACGCCTGACCCTGGATCTAACCATACCTCTTTACCTCCATCTGAAGGATTCCAGGATCTGTGTCAGTACCACATTGCAAGATCCTGCTCCATTGACTATAGCCAATTGGACCAGAGGTGGACATCTGAACCAAACTTGGCCAATCAGACTCTTCCTTCTGAGATTTATTTTTAAAGGTATTTATTTATTTATCTATTTATTCATTTATTTATTTTTAGAGAGACACAAAGGGAGGGAGAAAGAGAGGGAGAGAAACATCATTGTGTTACTGCCACTCATGCTCCCCCTACTAGGGACCTGGCCCGCACCCAGGCATGTGTCCTGACTGGGAATCAAACCTGCGACACTTTGGTTTGCAGATCACATTCAATCCACTGAGCCACACCAGCCAGGGCAAGATTCTTCCTTCTGAGATTTTGAAATTTGGACCCAGAGAAAGTTGAGTTAGTCTTCTCAGTGGCTGGAACTCAAATATGGAAGTAAAAATCTGTGGGTTTATAGTTTACTATAATACTGAAGTTTATAGTTAGCTATATGTTCTTACATAATGTTTATGATTATACAGTGTGCCCATTATGTGCCCCAAAGATCAGAGAAAGTTTGTTTGCTGAGAAAAATAAAGAGAAAAGGACCTGAGAGGCAAAAAGAGTCTTAATTTTTATATCTTGCCATCCTTCTGTTCTATGAGGTATCCTATATCCTTATTTTTTTAACTCCCTTTTTATTCCTTGAGTGATCTTGATTTGACTTCTTATCTTTGCAACAAAGAACCCCAACCAACACCGCAGTGAATCAGATTTACTCTTTGCCTCTAATGTTAAAAGAATTAACAGATATTTGGAGGTGTTTATCCAGTGCCCTTAACTGAATGAACTGTTTAATAACCATTTAGGGGTTCCTCCTACCTTTGTCTTCACCTTAGATGTAACAGTGCTTTCTTTCATGACAAATATAGTTTATCTTTATTTTTCTAACACCAAAAGAGATACTCCTTGTATAAAACAAATGTATATAATATAGAAATGTAGAGAGTTAAAAATGAAAGTTTTCTCTCTCTGCTTTCACCCTCTAGAAGTAATACTCAGGTTTATATTGTAGTTTGCTATATGTTCTTACATAATGTTCATGATTATACAAATATGTGGTTTTGATTTTCTTTTACAAAAATAGCATATTGTTGCACATACAGGGTCCAGCAGAAGTAATGACTGCTTGAGTGTGCTTGGTAGGGTAATAACATGGGTGCAATAATTTACAGTTTTAGTTTGAACATTTCACCTAACATATCATATGTTGTTCTTGAGTGTGATATTGTTATGTTACAGAATTACACGCTTATGATTTTGTGATAAAAGATTTTATAATAAAAGACGGGCATTATTTGTGCTGGACCCTGTATTGCTATGCGACTTTTCTTGTCCACTTAAAAGTATAACATAAACATTGTCATTCCCTATCCCCACAGACCAATTCTGCCCTTTCTCTCTGGCCTGCTCTGTGCCCCAGCAGGCTGCTTCTGATGGGGTTCAGCCATTGGGAGGAGATCAGAGCAGAAGAGGAAAGAAGTCAGAGTATTCCTTCCCTGCTTTTCCACGTTTCAGCTCTGTCTTTTGCAATAGCTATATCCCTCTTTGGCTATTGGTCCCCTGAGTGGACCTGCCTCTATGGTTCTGAATTTCACTGGGCTCCTATTATATATGTCCTCTCCCTCGTACCCTAAGCTCTAGGAGTGGTAATAATTTTCCTCTGTTGCTGATCCGTACGTCCCTCCCCATATCTTCTTTGTTGACTTAACACTGATCAACCTCTTGTAAGTAAATTTTTCCTTAAAATCTCTTCACTCGAAACATCTAGAATGAGTGCTTTTTCATGCCAGGACCCTCTCTTACGCAGACATTGTTCCAAGGTGATACTTGTAGCTGTCACTCAAGGTACTAACAGGTCACAATATATTTTATCCATTCTTTCACTGATGGACATTTATCATATTTTCTATTGAACTGTGTATTACAACAATGGTGTAGTGAATGTCCTTGTTTGTGGTTATGTGTATGTGTGTGTATACTTTCGGTGAGTTTTGTCATAGAAGAGGGTCCTAAAATTGGAGTTGATGGAACAAAAGGCATATGTATTTGAATTTGATTAATATTTTTTCTTCCTCCTGGGCAGAGAGTCAACAATTTCCTTTCCCTGGAATGTACTTATATCTAATGAGCAACAAACAGGCTATAGCTATGACAAATAAGAAAGGTTCTAGTAAGACATTCCTGTTAGACCATTAATTCAAAAGAAATCATGAAGATTTTTAACCTAAAAATAAAGTCTTTATAAAGGAGCTTCTGAATCCTGCAGCTATTCAGACGATATAATCCTTCAATCAGCTTTATTTCAAGGGAAGAGAACAATTTCTGACTGTTTGAACTAATCCAACCAGGAAAAGTTCCAATAGTCTGTAAGTGTATTAGATTAAGCACATGATTAAGAATAAAATCCAAAGAACGTTCTGATGGTATGTTTCAAAGTACATTCACATAACATACAACTTCTTTTTGGGGTCCAGATACCAAGGTGTTTGCTACCACATTCTAGGTTTAAGTTTATAAGGATTAAAAAACAAAAATAAGCTAAGCAAACAACTAGAACAGGAACAGATCACAGAAATGGAGATCACATGGAGGATCATCAGAGGGGAGGGGAAGAGGGGAGAAGGGGGGAAAATGTTCAGGGAATAAGAAGAATAAATGGTAGGTACAAAATAGACAGGAGGAGGTTAAGAGTAGTATGGGAAGTGGAGAAGCCAAAGAACTTATATATACAACCGATAGACATGAACTAAGGTGGGGGAATGCTGATGGGAGAGGGGTGCAGGGTGGAGGGGAGTAAAGGGGAGAAAAAAATGGGACAACTGTAATAGTATAATCAATAAAATATATTTTTAAAAGTTTATAAAGTTTAATATTGCAAAAGCAGGGGGAGGTTCAAGGAGGAAAGACAGAGATGTTCATTGAGCACTGAATGCGATAAATTAATAATCAAAATTTCCATCAGTAGGTAAATGGTTAGTTAAACTTTAGTATATCCATACTATAGAATACTGTAGTGTAGTCTTAAAATGAACTTCTTTGATTATGAGTGAAGTTGAGCACTTTTCATATGTTTATGAAAGGGGTTTTTTTTTGGGGGGGGCACTTCTTTTCTGCCCATATCCTCCTATGTAGATTACCTGCTTATATCTTTTGCCCATATTTCTATTGTATTGCCTTTTTTTCTCATCCACATATAGAAGGTTTACTATGATATGGATACTAATTCTTGTTATATATGTAGTATATTTCCTTCTATTCAGTTTGCTTTAATTTTACTCATACTGTTTTGTAGTCCTAACATCATGTAACCAAATTATCAATCAATATGGCTTTTTGCCTTTGTGTCTAATAATAATAATAATAATAACAACAAAAACAGACTCTTAGATTCTTCATACCACTTCAATTAATATTTATGAATGGTAATTAGTAGGCATTTAATATCTTCTTCCAAATGAAAGGCCACTGATCCCAACATCTTTCCCAGAAGCTAAACACTCTCGGCTTTCATTGACTGTGGTCACGCCCATCTCTAAACTAGTCACTGTGGACAGGGTGACTGGATATGCTGATTGGCTCAAGTCAATCAAGGCAGCAATTGGAGCTGAAGATGGAGTTAGCCCCTCTCAACGCATTTTAATAATGCTGAATGAATCAGGAGTGAGAACCATAATAAATTGAAACTATTCCTAGTAGAAAGTACAGCTAACTCTGGCTCCTTGCATTTATCCTTTCGAGAAGCTCCACCTCTGGGTACTATCTCCTCTCTCAGGCAAAGCATTTGAGGGAGGCGATGCCTTCTTGCAAAGTTTAGAAATGTGCAATGGCAACATCCCCAGTCATCAGACCTTATTTGAGGGGCTGTTCTTTCCCAACCAGATATCCAAGGACGTTTAATTCCCACATCCCCTTTGAACTTCCGGTGCCTGCACTGCAGTGCTGCAGTGAAGGCGAGCTCAGGCTAGTAACAGAGCTGCTGCCATCACTGGGGAGCGTTTTTTCTCCTGTGCTGCAATAGATTTTCCACTGCCTTTTCCTTAGGCCAAAGAAAACCATCCCCTGGGGAAGATTTCTCCACCACATTTAAATAACCAATTTCTAGCAGCCTTAAGGACAAGCAGAAGGAATGATTCTTGAGCCATATGAATGCAAATTGGTCCATCCACCCTGCCTTCTTTTGCCCTTGAAGATAGTTCAAAATAATACAAAAGAGGAATAAAAATTCGGGTTTTCTGCTTACATTGCCACCCAGACCTAGCACTACTACATTGAAAACTAATCTCTCACTAATGCTCTGTGGTCCAGAGAGAACTGAGCTGCCCCACAATTTAAAAGCAGCAAATATTTTTGCACTCCTTTAATACCTAAAATGTCGGCATATGAAAAGACTGGTTCTTTCTCCCTGTAATAGAATCCTTGCCTCAGCTCTCACTGCTTATTAAGTCCTCTTCAGCCTGCTGGCCCCTGCTAAGGCCCTCTCCTGGCCCCTGTGCCCATGCCAAGCCCCTCTTGCAGCCTCCAAGTGGCTTTTCCAAGGACTTTCCTCTCAGGCCACAGCTTTAAGAGCCAAGTATGCCACCATAAAAACCTACCTGGCCCAATGTAAGCCTTTACAAAGTGCCAAGATCAAAATGTTCTGCACACAGAACAAGACCCGAGGGCCAAGGCCAACTCCACTTGCCACTCCAAAAGCCTCAATCACTCCATGTGTATTCATTGCTTCTCCCTAGTTGTGCTCCTTATTTCTTACAAATCAATTTTCTGGCCAAATGCATCAAATGTTTGAACATCGAAGGGGCACCCAATAAATAGCACTCTGCCTCCTTTTCTGAGTCCAAAACAAATTAAGAAGTAAGCCAAAGCAAGGGAAGAAGAAGGCCAAACTATGAATTAATTCCTAATAAACCTGGGTTGCAGGATGCAGCTTAATAAAACAGTCAGAAGACTTCCCCAACACTGAGCTGCAGAATAAGATGCCACAGTCCTGGTCCAAAGTCAACTGGCCTCTCCACAGGCGGGAGAGTTGGCCCGCCCACAGAACAGACCTCATGCCGGCTGGATTCCAAAGAGGAAAGGGAACAGGAATGAGCTGAGCATGCCCACATTATTTTCCCCAAATTTGCCAATTGAATCATGCCCTCCTCAGTTCAGAGTTAAGAAAGGGCAGAGAAGCCAGGTATTACACTGATGCAATTCCCTTTACCTGAAAGGTCAGTATTTGTTCAAATTTTTACTAGTAAAATATATGTATTACTTGGGCAATTAAATAACTTGGTTTTTTAAAACTAAGATGGTAGAAGCAGCTGCTTGGCGAGGCTGCGGTGCTTGTTTATCATTTGGAAGTCTAAAGATAAGACTTCCAAAGCATTATCAATTAGCATTAGTGAATGATTTCCCACTCTTCTAAATAGTTTTCTGTATGTCTTTATGAGCACACTTAAGTTTATACCTTTATTAGCCATGCATTTAAAAACACGATTCACAATTTGGAGCAAAGTTTAAATAAGAGGTTTTCTCAATCACAGAGACAAACGTTTACAGACTTCTCAGATTCCTTCTGTTCTTTCTTTTTGTCAGTGCCTCACCCATGCGAGCCACATCCCACTTCCAGACTTGAATGAAAGGGCCACACCACAAGGTGTGAAAGTGATTTCCTGAGTGGTCACAAAGTGGCTAGATGACATTCCCTGGGAGTGCCGGAGATTTAGCTCTGTGTAGGGTAAACCTTGGCCAAGGGAAAGGAGACGGGAGGGAGCAAGTAGATAAAAGCCCTCTTCTTTCTTTCTTGAACTAGTCTGAGGTGTAGCTTCTTCCTGCAACCTTTCTGAAGAATTTTTCTGAGTACTGAGCAGACATGCCTGCTGAAAGACCTGCTATAGAAGAGACCACTTTGCATCCTTCCTTCCCTTTTTCCTCATTGTTACCACCGGCAACTGTATGGGCTACGGCCATCTTACTCTCACCTTCAGGCCAGCCTCAGCGATTAACGCATCCAATCTCCCACAAATCTGACACTTACTGTTTCTTTAGGAAGGCAAAGAGAGAATTACATTATACCTTCTATAGGAAACCTTCCTTTTAAATATGCTTTGAGTTTCTTTCTCTTTCCTCAAAGGTTCTACAGCTTACAGCTCACCCATCTTCACTTCCTCTTTTCTTCAATCTTCTTATAAAATTTCCTTCCAAGTATCACCCTCATCCTGTGGTGGGTAGAGCAATTTGGTCTCCTCTCGGCATTTTAATTCTCCGCACTGCCAATACCCTGCTTAATTCAACAAAGGCCCTCTAGTGAGCTGAGTACACAAAGCGTTCATTCTTCCTTGTAGGCAAGAAGGGAGGTATTGCCAGGTCATCATTCTAATACATTTTCCCTATGTCGCACAGACATGAAACAAAATCTCAAGCAGGCAAGAAGTGGAGGGAAGAAAAAGCTGTGTCAGGGTGAAGCAAATGTGGGATCTAGAAAGGTACAATTTGTAGTGATATTTGGTGAAGGGAAAGCAGATCAGGAATGTAGATCTCAAAGGAGGGCCAGACAACTTAGAACTGGGTTCAAATGAGGCCAAATCCCTGTGTAAGAGGAGACCAGGAGCTGGGGAAGAGTTTTCAGGAACACTGGGCACGGGCAACAGGAACGCAGTTTAGTACTCAGTAAATATTACACTCAATAAACACCCCTGCAAGTTTACTGCCAAAATCGGAACTGATCCCCCTGGCAACGACACTGATTTTGAAAGTGGACAAATAGACCACCTGCCTACAGTCCAGGGTTGAGGACCCAGGAAACCAAGAAGTTCCCTATTCCTAATATCACATTTTCCCCTCATGCTTAAGAATAATACAGTCAACTGATGTATTAGTTTTGCATTGCTGCTGTAACAAATTACCACAAACTTAGTGGCTTGAAACAATGAACTTAGTATCCTGTAGTACTGTGGGCTAGAAGTCCAGCACAGGTCTGGCTGGACTGACATCGGGGTGCTGGCAGGGCTGGTTCCTTTCTGGAGGCTCCAGGGGAGAATCCCCTTCCTGGCCTTTTCCAGCTCCTAGAGAGCCCTCTTCATTCCTTGGCCCGTGGCCCCTTCCTCCATCCTCACAGCCAGCAGGTTGAGTCCTCTCATCACTTCACTCTGACCTCTTCTGCTTTCCCCTTCCACTTTTTAGGACCCTTGTGATTACCTTGAATCCACTGGCATAATCCAAAAATAACCTCCCTACTTGAAGGTCAGCACATTAGCAAACTTAAATTCCATCTGCAACCCCGAACTCCCTTTTGCTGTGTAACATATCATAGTCACAGACGCAGAGGGTTAGGGAGTGTGTGTCTTTGAGAAGCCGGTACTCTGCCTACCACATGGTGATACAAGCACTCTGGAGGAAAAACAAGCAGGGACTGGGGAGAGGGAGTGACCATGCTTCCATTGTCACGTCTCCCTCTGACCACAGTTGGAAAGGTTCTCTGTTTTTGCTTTTAAGGAATCATTTGATTAGCTTGGGCCCATCTGGACAAAGCAAAATATTCTCTCCACCTCAAGATTGAATAATCACACACGTAAAGACTCTTTTGCCACGTAAAGTAACATATTAATACTTACAGGTACCAGTAGTTAGGATGTAGGCATCTTTGAGGAGCCATTGTTCTGCATGCCTCATTTTACCTATGATGGAATTTTCTAGACATCTAAGCTTGTCAGTGACTCTGAAATTTCCACCCGGTGCTCTGTCAAAAGCCCTTACAGAGAATTCCACTTGTAGATATCATTATTTCGATTCAGTCAGAATGCAGAAGTTAAGATTTTTCACTTGTAGCCGCCTAGACTGGAAAAAATGTCTGCACCTTTTTTTCTCTTCTCTTGACTGGGAAGTGAGGCAGCAGTGCCACGCCACCAGCACCACGAGATAGGAAAGAGTTACATCGGCCCAGATAACCTCCCCTCCCCCCGACCTTTTTGGCCTCTGTGTGATCAACATGTCTCTCCCCAGATCCCTGGCAACCACTGATCTGCTCCCATCCCTTTACTTTTGCCTTTCCAAGAATGCCATAAGGTTTGTAGTCTTTTGGGCTTCTTTGACCAAAATGCACTTGAGATTCACTCAAGTGTTGGGTATATCAATAGTTCTTCCCTTTAAAGTTTTGAGTAATATCCATCATATGGATATACCCCAATTTATCACTCAATTTTTAATGGACATTTGGATTTCCAGTATTTGGTGATTATGAATAAAGCTGCAATAAACATACACAGACAGTTTTTTGTGTGGATTTAACTTTTCATTTATCTTGGGTAAACATCTAGGATTACTGGGTCACATGACAAGGGCATGCTTATCTTTGTAAGAAACTGGCAAACCCTTTTCCACAGTGGTGGTACCATTTTGCACTCCTACCAGCAATGTATGAGTTCCAGTTGTTCTTAATCTTTGTCAATAGCATTTAATATTGTCAGTTTTATGTTTTGTTTTCGTTTCGTTTGATTTGGGTTGGGTTTTTAGCCATTCTAATAGGCATGTGGCCTGGCCGGTGTGGCTCAGTAGATTGAGCACCAGCCTGGGAACCAAAGCATCACTGATTCGATTCCCAGTCAGGGCACATGCCTGGGTTGTGGGCCAGGTCCCCAGAGGGGGGCGCATGACAGGCAACCACACATTGATGTTTCTCTCCCTCCCCTCTCTTTGTCCTTCCCTTCCCCTCTGTCTAAAAATAAATAAATACAATCCTTTAAAAAAATAATAGGCATGTGGTATTATCTCACTGTGGTTTGAATGTGCAATTCTCTAATTATTAATGATGTTAAACATATATTTTTGTGCTTACGTGCCATACATGCAAGGTCTTTCCAGAAAAAGTCCAACCATTGTTAATATAATGAGAACAGTTTGCACAACATCAATGTAACTTGGCAGTCAAGGAGAATGGACTGGAATACACATGCGTGAGTGAGCGTGTGTACTGTGTGGCCGTTGCTTTCAAAATGGCTGAGCCAGTAGGGCAACGAATCTGCACCAATATTTGCGTGAAGCTTGAACATTCCTCCATGGAAACTATTTGGATGATTCAGAAAGCTGCAACTATGGGCAACTAGTGACTGGCAGCTTCATCACGACAACACGCCTGCTCATGTATCACATTTAGTGCAGAGCTTTTTGGCAAAACATCAAATCACCTAGGTGACTCAGCCCCCTTACAGCCCAGACTTGGCGCCTTGCGACTTCTGGCTTTCCCAAAACTAAAATCACCTTTGAAAGGGAAGAGATTTCACCATCAGTGAGATTCAGGAAAATACGACAGGGCAGCTGATGGCAATTGGGAGAACTGTGTAAGGTCCCAAGGTGCCTACTTTGAAGGGGACTGAGGTGTCATTGTCCTGTGTACAATGTTTCTTGTATAGTGTATCTTCTTCAGTAAATGTCTCTATTTTTCATGGTACATGGCTGGATACCTTCTGGAGAGACCTTGTATGTCTTCTTTCGTGAAGTATCTGTTCAAAAGTTTTTGCCCATTTTTAATTGAGTTATTTTCTTACTAATAAGTTTTGAAAGTTCTTATAAATTCTGCATATAAGTCCTTTGTCAGATATATGATTTGAAAATATTTCCCCTATTCTGTGGCTTGTTTTTTATTCTCTTAACAGCAAAATTTAAAAATTGTGATGAAGTACAATTTATGACTTTTTCTTTCACGGGTAATGCTTTTCAGTGTCATATCTAAGAACTCCCTCATTCAAGGCCACAGAGATTTTTTCCTATGTTTTCTAGAAGTTTTATAGTTTTCCATGTAGTTCTAATATCCATTTTGAGGTGATCTTTGCATAATATGAAAGGTATAGTTTGAGGTTCTTTTTTTCTTTCCCCCAACTTTTTTGCACATGGTTATTTGCTCCAACACCACTTATTGAAAGGACTCTCCTTCCTACATTGAACTGGTTTTGTTCTTTTGTCAAAAAATTGATTGACAATACATAAGGGGATCTATTTTGGACTCTGTATTCTGTTCTATTGGTCTTTGCCTCTGTCCTTTCAAGAACCACTACTCTCTTGATTACAGTAGCTTCGGTAAATTGATAAATCTATATCTTTAACCCAAAAGTCTCAGTCACTCAAGATGGGCCATGTTGCATGACCTCTCCCAACCTCAGTTCCACACAGCGCCTGCGTGCAAGAATGGTTACAGGGATTGGGGAGACAGACATGGAGGCTGTGGTACTAAAGACTGCTTGTTTTTTTTGTCCAGACTCCTTCTTTTTCGTAGAATCAGCACCTCTTTCTTTGAGGGAACAGCTCTTCTGACTCTTTTCAAGCACATGGTCCTATTGTAGTTGCCAGTGATACTACCATGTCCCCACCCTGCCCACAGAGAAAGGTCAAGTGACAAACCTATGACCCAAGTGAGGCTGATTAGACTTTCTCCCTTTAGCTACGGAAGATTGAATTACTGGCCCAGATTTTTGCTCCTCCCTCTATCCACGCCCTTTGCCATGTACCTTTGCAGATTTTCTCACTCAAGAATAAGTATATTTCCCTGAATTTTCACTTTGGAGTTGGCCATGTGACTTGTTTTGACAAAGAGAATAAAGCAAAAGTGACATAGCACCTGTTCTATCTAGAACTTCAGAGGTCACAGGGTGGTTCTTGGCCCTGGTAAGGAGAAGTTTTTCCCTTGAACGAAGATGGAGTTTGGGATAACCACCATGCTGGGTAATTTGAATTACTGAACTGACAGTCCGAGAGAGGATTTGTATCATGTCAGAGTAAGTTAGTCAGCAAAAGGGGTAGCCCAGACTGAGACTCAACCAAAGACCAATGAGTCCACTCCCACTAAACAGACCTCAGGGAGCAGTGTGATTCCACATACAACTGCATTTTTATTATTCTACAGCCCCCCACACTTCTTTAAATATGTGTGTTAAAGTTGTTATATCTTCATTTCCTATTGTCCCTATTTTATCTAACTTTAATATTGTTCAATGGCTTTCTCTTGATGTATTTGCTTGGTACATTTTTGCTCCCTTTCTCTTCTTTTTTAAATTGTTCTTTTGATCCAAGTAATACATGTTCTTACTTTTGAATCTCAGTATTAAAATGCTGAGAACAAAAACAACATTCCTTTGCCCCTTTCATCCAATTTTTTTTATTGAGTGAAGTGAGGTGACATTAGCTTCAGGTGGACAGTTCTATAAGACATCATCTGCATATTGTATTATGTGTTCACCACCCAAGGCAAGTCTCCTTCCATCACCATTTACCCACTCATACCGTCTCCTACTTCCCCCTACCACACTTTCCCTCTGGCAATCGCCAAGCTCTAATGCAGTTATGCCATTTGCACATGGCCTGGTTCTCATGTGATTAATTAAGATATATTGTGCTCAGGAAGGAAGCACTGGCCCTAGGAAGAAGGTCTAACACACTAGCCCTGAAGAAAACATACCTATTATTCTCAGCATGTGCCATGTTACATCAGATTATTAAGTAGTGTTACAACATGCCCTTGGCTTTGAATCGTTCTCAGTGTTCCCGAAGTGAAGACTAATATATAGTCAGTGTTCACTTAATACAGAACAACCAAGGGAAACAAATACAATGCTCCTGCTGCTAATATGGAATGGAAGAATGTGTTTATATGAATATCCTATGCAAGTTGAAGGAGAGCAGGGAGTGAGGGGAATGGATGCTGAGAAACATCAGTGAACAGGTAGGGAAAGGATATATTTTGAAAAGTTTCCATGTATGTATGAATCAACTTCTTCCAATTAGGCATAATATTGACTTGCACTCCTATTAATCATAGCTAACATTTTGTAGCACTTCCATTAGCTGCCATTTGCATACATTACAATAATATATTTATAAAGCACTTTCAGATACATTATTCCAGTTGCTCATGACAACAACCTGAAGGAGGTTATCAGTTTTCTTCATAAACTTAGAGAGGTTAGGCCAAGCATCCTACACAAAAATAATGACCCAACTTACAAGTTTGTTCTGGCCCACCTGATGGAGACCCTGGTGATGTCCCATTAAGGAAGATGGCCTTCAGTTTCAACGAGTCAGATCCGCCTTCATCCCACACCCCCACCCCCACCCCCAGCTATGGTTATATTCCCACCCAAAAAGCAACTGGCCTCTCCAGGGCCTAAATGATGGCTGAAAGACCTAGGGCTCACCTGTTCTTTATGGAATTATCTCCAAAACAGCAAAGCAGATCAATGAGATCACCACCCTTCATGCTCTTTAACTGCACAAAAGAGAAGACCTTTTTAATGAGACTGCTCACTACATCAACAAATTAGCAAACATCACTTGGCTCTTCTCTACCTACAACCTTCCCCAGAGTAAGCTAGGTCCACCCTCCCAGGCAAATAACGTAGGTGGTAGGAAACCAACACAATTTTAGCAAATATGTAGCTTTTGAGCAGGCCTTCTCACCTAACTTCCTTGCAAGAAGGTGGCCTTTGAAAAACACCTTAATTTACATGGAGCTAAAAGCAAACAGAGGTCCAGAGCAAGCTCATATTTTTAAGAACTCCTTCCTTGGGCCTTCCAAGCTTCCTTTACCATCAAATGGCCTTCATCCCTTAAGAAGGGCTTCCCTAACCTTAAAATGTTATTTGTCATCTGCCACAAAAAATGTCTACAAATTATAACTAAATAGCATCCACTGTTTGTCTTCTTCCCAAAGCAACTTCAAAAGTGATACTATTTTTTTGCATCTTGCCTGAGGAGAGACTGAGGTGCAGAGAAGTAAAGAGACTTTCCTGTATCCATTCCAAAGTTAGCAGGGGCTTTGTTTTTGTTCTTGATAAAACAATTATTAAAGATTTGGGGGGTATCATTTTCCCATAAATGGCAAGATAGTGCTGGCCAGAAATATTTAATCACTATACCGTCTTCCAATCTGGCAGAAGGTGAAAGAGAACGATTTTGGATCAAGTGTCAGAACGAGCCAGTTGGCCTGTTCTCATCGAGATTATTTACAAGAATAACAGGGCAGCCTCTAAGCCAGGCTGAGAGTCAGCGGGACCTCAATTTGAGCCCTGGTTCAGCTGCTTAATGTGACCTTGAGCAATGGTTCTGAGACTCAGTTTCCTTCTCAGAATTTTCATCAGGATTGAAAGAAATAACAAAGATAAGTGGCTTAGCACACAGTCAGTGCTCCGTAAATATTGGCTGTTGTTATTATTTCACTGTAGAGAGAACATCATCTGCTTCTCAGACTAGTGGGTTGGTTGGTTGGTTGTTTGTTTCCTGTGTGCAACAGGCACTTCAGGAAGATATCAATCAAAACCTTAATATTTTGACTCATCTTTTTATATTTCTTCCCACTATAAACAAGGGACAATGAGTCATATGTGACTATTAAAATGGAGTTGGTAGAAAAAGTATGGAAGTTTGCAACAGGCAGCCTAGATTATCAGCTAATATTCAGTCATTTGCATCCTAGTGCATTTTTTCCAAATGAGGGGAAGTGAGAAAGACATAATTCATGGGCGAGAATCTTCGGGTCACACTGCACACACCTGCCCTTCCCTGTGCAGGGGGGAAGGGCTGAAGGCCACTCACTGCCTTAAGAGTCCCTGAACTTTGTAGTTGTGCTAAGTTTTCTAATTACCTGTTTGAGCCAAATTTGGAAGGAACTTTGAAATTGCCAACCCATTTTTTTAGGAACCAGAGCGGGATATGGAGTTAGCCCATCTAGATCAGAGGAAGGCTATGTTATACTACCATATTTTTATACTCCATGTAAACAATAATTAAACATCTTATAATCTAAAAGGTGTGAAATTACCCGCCCAACATCAAGAAGAAAAAGTCACTATGAAGAGACAGCTAATACTCAATGTGATCACATGAAGTTTAGTGTAAACTAATAAAATAGTTTTTCCCCTTTTAGAAATTTTTAGCATATGAAACTATTTTTACCCTGCAAGTTACTACAAGGTACATTTTTAAAATATTATTTACAGTTGCTATCCAGTAAAGGATACATTT
Source organism: Macrotus californicus (assembly GCA_007922815.1). Classification (NCBI taxonomy): domain Eukaryota; kingdom Metazoa; phylum Chordata; class Mammalia; order Chiroptera; family Phyllostomidae; genus Macrotus; species Macrotus californicus. The sequence goes on from VMDR010001991.1 coordinate 18,436, forward strand.
CAAATGTATCTGGCTTAGACAATCCCATGTAACAGAAGTTCTTTTCCTTGAAAATGCCTGCAGGAGTTCACAACACATAATAACTTTGTTTTGCTGTGACACTGATACTCTTTTCCTATTCCAGCTTTTGCCTGCTTCTTTTTAAGACACAGAAAGTATCCATCTTCTCAATCTCCCTAGCTTTCAGGCCACTTGACAATAGCAGAATGCAAATTACTCAATAACTACATATTTAAATAACCACTCTATAATAGGAGCTTAGCAGACTTGTCCTGGGAAAAAAACCCAAATCAATGACCCTGTACAAGATGTGTATTCTCCTCATTCAAAGTCTCCCGGCACTATCTGTCCCTACCTGCCAAGCCAACTTTATCTCTTTGTATGCCCGGAACACCCCTCCACCCCCTTCAAATCTGTTTCTTGCAGACCTACCAATCAGAATCAGTGCCTCGCTCAAAAATCCTCAAGGACTTCCATATCAGTTAAGATTTGCATTTGGCAGCTAGTAACAGAGCCCAGAAATAATAGTGGCTTGAACAAGATAAACGTTTATTTTTCTTTTTGGTAAAAGAACTCTGCAGATAAGCAATGCAGAGCTGGTGTGGCATCGCCTATAGTTCCTGCATCTTTCTGCTCCACAACGCACCTTCTATTCTCAGGAACAAAGGATGCCTCCTCAAGTTACATCCATCTTATCCACCTCCTAGACAGCCAGAAGGGGACAGACAGGCAGATGTCAAACTTCTTTGCAAAGGCCTCCAGGGCCGAACACCATCCAGCATACTTCCAGAGCACTCCTTAAATAACTGCCAGATCCACGAAGGAATTAATTCTGAAGTAGGGAGATTTATCACTTACAAAACTTTACTAAATTTTAGCAGTATACCCAGGGTCTCATATGAGAAACTAGGGTAAAATATGCAACTCTTAAAAGGACAACTTGTTTTAGAATATCTATATAACTGGCTTGCCGCAGTGCCTAAAATCCCGAGTTAGAGATGGATTCGTTTGGGTTAAGAAACTACTGTGTTTCCAGTAAAAGGCACTGTATTATTCTGAGGGAGCAGGGAGAGTTCAGTAAGCATAAGGCAACTTCTAACATATACAAATGTAAGGCTTACACGGAAAATAACGCTATCGGCAGCATAGAAATGTCAAGATTAATAGGCATTTCAGAGGACAGAAGTCTATGAACATCTTTTGGTAAATTTGTGAGTCAAGTGATTGGTTAGCGCCCTAACAAGGCCCAAACAGAACAAACGGGTTTAGGAGAGGAAGGAAAAGCCTCCTGGACTGGTGAGCACAGCTGCCTGGTGGCTGTGCTAATGGGCCCCAGGTGCCTGTGTGTAGCAGGTTGGGGTGGAGGGCTTAGAAACAGAGTGACAGCCAACCTGAGAAGAGGAGCAGAAAGTATAAGTAAAGCCATGTGTTGCACCCACAGGCCAAGGACAATGTGAGTGCCATACAGGAAGTGCTACATCCAGAATCCGGAGGCTCTGGGTTCCAGTCCTGCCTCTGCTTCCCTCTAGGTGGGTAACCTGGGGCTACGACCACCTCTCTGGGTCTCCACTTTCTTAAAGGAGAGGTTGGTGATTTAAGGGCCCCGTGCATCATTAAAATGATCACCACTTGACACTAACAGCCCATGCTTTAGCCAATCCAGAAGAGGCTGTTGGAAGGAGGAGAATGAGTATTTAAGGTGGAAAGTCGTTAGACATGGGAAGACAGGACGTGGGAGCCATTGTATGGAAACAACCTGCCAGACCAAAGAGGCCTCTCTGCTGCTCTGATCCAGTGGGCTGGGGTGCCACTTTAGAAGCAAATTTAGCACTTACCCTAGTGAGCCTGGGGAAGGCCTCTTCTCATGGGTAGGAGTTGAGGCATATTCTAGAGTAAAAAAAAAAAATGAAATAGCATACACACACATAACTATGAGTTTTATGCAGGCTTTGTTCTAAGTTCTTCTCATATATTAAATATTTTCCAGATAAAGATGTCTTTAAGATTATGAAGTAGGAAGCAAAGCAAGAAACAGAATAAAGGTACATAAAGCACTTGGCCTATGGCCTGCACGTAGTAGGCACTCATCATCATCGTTGGCAAACAAAAGATCTCGAGGAAACCTTCCCTTTCTCCTGCTACATAGCCACCCTCTACATTCTCAAGTGTTGGCTCTCCCATTCACCCGATCTCCTTCATTTTGTGCACCCACATTCCCATGGCTGAAAAAAGCCATCAGAAGGCATGAATGGGGTTTGTGACTCTTCTCAGGTACGTAGCCCCAACCTGAGTCCTGAGCCTGGATATTGAGCTGAGGATAAGCTAAAGATAAGGGGGTACGTTTCCTTCTTCTCACTTTCCATCAGCAGTACTCTCTTTTTGAGTGAAGATTTGTTTCATTTGGTTTTACTGGTGGAGGGCAAGAGGGGAGGTAAAGGGCAGAAGTGAGAAACGAAGCAAAGAAGATAAAATTCAAGAGTTATTTCAGGTCTGGGGTTTAGCTCAGGCTGGTAGTTCAAGCTGTAATTGCTGAGAAATATAAAAGGCTAAGACTTTTCCTAAAGGCAGAAACAACTGTGATTGGGGCTTGGAATTACAGGTCTCTTAAATTAGCTCCAAAGAACCCAAGCTGACAGCTGAGGAAATGAAGAAACAGTGAGCCATCCATGCGCTAACATCTACATGTAAAAACTTCAAGGCCAGCTTCTTGTTGGGTGACCACCGACTCTAGCTAGGTCTTATACCATTCAGCCAGCAGAGGTCTCTCTTTTACTAATCTTCAAGTTTAAAAGAGGCCCTGTGGGTTGTTCATTTTTATTATCCCTCCTTTGAAGTCTCTTTCCAAAATCAAGTCAATTGTTAATCCTTTGAGTTGCTCAGTAAAACATGCAGACTAAAATGCTGAGCTACTTGAAGAAAATGATTCTGTTTTCACCCCTAAGCTGCACACTCACTTAGAAGACCCACACCAATCGCACAGGCAAAGGGCAAAACACGGGCTGGCTCCCAAAATAACATAAACAAGAGCCCTCAAGCGAAATGAGTGTCGAGACCGGCTTGTTCAGCCGCCAGTTCAGCAGACCGACACCCAGCCACGGGGCTTGCGCAGGCCCTTCCTTCAAAGCCTGGAATACATCAGTTGTGACCAGTGTCTGTTCTGATGGTCCAAGCACGTCATGTCCCCTTCCCTTACTGAAACACCACATACCCACCAGAACTCTTTAGTATTTTTTATATTGTGTATGTTCGTGAAGAAATATAAAGGTGCAAGCCTAAACTTTCTTTCCCACACCCTATGGGAATGATCCAATACAAAACTAAGGGTGTTGACTAGAGTAAGATCAAAGAAGGTAGTGAGCAAGTTTAATGGAAGCTGCTCCAGTCACTCTCTTCAATTATCCAATGGTTTCCCATTGCTTTTGAAGTTAAGTTCAAACTTCCTAACATGACTTGAAAGGCCCGTCACCATCTGGACCTCCTTACCAACCCATTCACACCGCTCGTTCCTGTTCCCGTGGTTCACACCATCCCAGTCATAAGCACCTTCTGTGACTTCCTCAAAGTCCTTCCTGACTTGGGGCCTTGGGCGTGACCTGCCTGGATCACTCTTGTTCCCCTCCTGCCTTCAACTGGCTAACTCCTGCTCAGCCTCCACGTCTCAGCTGGAAGGTCATTTCCTTAGGAGCGACTTGCTAGCTTCCATCTCTAGATAAGGCCCCCTATTTCAAACTCTTATAACATCCTGCAGGGCAACCACTACAACACAGGAGATTTTCAGAAAACTGCAGAAGGCACTGCGTGGGGGGTGGATTTTTAAAGGCTCATTTCTTTTTCGTAAACATGGGCTGGCCTGGGGAAAGAGTTTTGATTCCAGACCATGCTGACTCCGTCAGCTGGACACCTTGGTAGGAACATAAGGCAGAAAACCTGAGCTTCCTTCATAGCACACATGAGGTCTGTCCAGAATGTGTCCAGCCATGTACTATGAAAAATAGACACATTTACTGGAGATACAAGATACAAGAAACATTGTACATAGGACGCCTCAGTCCCCTTCAAAGTAAGCACCTTGGGACCTCGCACAGTTCTCCCAATTGTCATCAGCTGCCTCGTCATATTTTCGTGAATCTGATCGATGGTCTGTAACCTCTTCCCTTTCAAAGGTGATTTTTAGTTTTGGGAAAAGCCAGAAGTTGCAGGGCCCAAAATCTGGGCTGTGTCACCCAGGTGATTTGATGTTTCACCAAAAAGCTCTGCATCAGACATGATGCATGAGCAGATGTATTGTCGTGATGAAGCTGCCAATCACCAGTTGCCCACAGCTGTGGCCTTCTGAATCATGCAAATAGTTTCCGTGGAGGAATGTTTAAGCTTAACGCAAAATTTGATGGAGATTCATTGCTCTACTGGCTCAGTCATTTTGAATGCAATGGCCACACAGTACATACACTCACTCAACGGTGTCTACTGCCCCCACCGCCTAGTACAGTGAAGTCATCACTGTTCACGCATGTACATTCCAGTCCACTCTCCTTGGCTGCCAGGTCACACTGATGTTGCACAAACTGTTCTCGTTACATTAACAATAGCTGGGCTTGTTCCGAACAGACCGCGTATCCTTCAGAACACTCACTTAAATTGCATTAAGTAATTACAGCTGTGATTTTTTTGTCCCTCTCCTCAAACGGCCTCTAGCTCCAAGAGGGCAGGGCTCTTGTTAGTCATGTTGAAGAAACAGAGCCTGGCCCTTCGCAGGGTCTGCACAAGTATGCACACACCAGTGAAGCACAGATTGCCGCTACTGAGCAACCACCGAGTTATACTTTTTGCTAAGAAGACAGTAAAATTCACTCTTCAGCCTACACTACTATGCTATCTATAATCTTTCTTTGACTCCTGTGAATATGTAGTTTGCAGCCAAAAATCAGTAATCTAGCTCCCCTGGAAAGAAACCTGACTCACAGGGATGGACTGCGTGATCCCGACTAGGAAACAAATTACAGAATTGTAAGCCAAAAGGGACCTATAAATCATCTTGTTTAACGTCCCCACTTTACAGGAAACCAAGGATTAGAATTTTCTCTTTTGTAAACTGAAGACTGGATGCAGTGCTCTCCCGTTCTCAGTATTCTGAGATTCTCCGATCCGCCCTAGGTCGGTCCCATGGCGAGTGACAGCTCAAGTCTGGTCTGCTAACTTGAAATTTAAAACGATCCCCCCAGCACTACGTCCTCAGTACCTAAACTAAGGCAGAGAGTTGAGCTGTTGAATTCCAAGCAGAATCCTGGTGTGCCAAATGCCAAAGATCAAGGAATGTGAGGTTTGGGATAATGTTACCACCAGCATCCCATGTGGCAAAAAGATGGAATAGGCTCAATTCTCCATGGTTTGTTAAGGTAGCTCTGAGTTAATGGGGTGATATTTATACCTTACTTAGGTGCCCTGGAAGCAAAACCATATACCCAAACACATATACTCCTCATAATTCATATAGGGATTTAACAATATTTGAAACAAAATACAGAAAAATGGGAGGGAAATGAATTAGGGAAATGCCTTGCTCTGTTTTAACATCTGAGAAGAGCGACTACATGAGAAACAAAGAGAAACTTATTTCCCATTCAAGAATTTCAAGGATAATTATTTTTTAAACTTGAAATATTATTGTGGGTTTTTTCATGTTAAAATTCATCATTAAAATATACAACCAATACTTAAATGAACAAAATGAAAATCTCTTCATAATTCTACTCTCAGAAATTGAAACTAGGTAACCTTCCAAGCTGGTTCTATGCATATACACCTGGATTGCCTTTAATTTTAAAAAAATGGTTTTTTTACAAAAATGGAGTCATACTATATTGTTCTGTGTCTGCTTTAATATCACGGACTTTTATATTAATACACATAAAGCTACCTGGGTGTTCTAATAGTTGCAATCTGTCATTCTCAGATACACTATAGTTTCTTCAATCAAATAAATAATCAACCCTTTAATCCTGCATCTAAGGGGGCATTGCCGGATTGTTTACTTTTTGTTTGTTTTTAAATCCTCACCCAAGGATATGTTAATTGATTTTTAAATTTCTTTTTAGCTCTGGCTGCTGTGACTCAGTGGATTGAGTGCTGGCCTGCAAACCAAAGGATCACTGGTTCAATTCCCAGTCAGGGCACATGCCTGGGTTGCAGGCCAGGTCCCCAGTAGAGGACATGTGAGAGGCAACCACACACTGATGTTTCTCTCCATCTCTTTCTCCCTCCCTTCCCCTCTCTCTAAAAATAAATAAATAAAATCTTTTTAAAAAATTAAGTTTGAGACAAATTGTTAAAGAATATTTTTTCAAAAGATTTTATTTATTTATTTTTAGAGAGAGGGGAAGGGAGGCAGAAACAGAAGGAGAGAAATATCAATGTGTGGTTGCCTCTCGCATGCCCCCCATCGGGGACCTGGCCCGCAACCCAGGCATGCGCCCCGGCTAGGAATCGAACCAGCGACCCCTTGGTTCGCATCCCGTGCTCAATCCACTGAGCTACAACAGCCAGGGCTGTTAAAGAATATTTTTTAAAAATTATTGTTTAGAGAAGGAAAGGAAGGTGGGGAGAGAGAGAAACATCAGTTGGTTGCCTCTCATCTCCCATATGCGCCCCACCTGGGGATCGAACTCACAACCTAGGTATGTGCCCTGACCTGGAATCGAACCTTCAATCTTTTGGTGCATGGGACGACACTTCAATCAACTGAACCACCCAGCCAGGGCTTTTTTTGTTTCTTTTTAAAGTCTAATATGTAACTTCACAATTACCATGCTGGTAAATGTATCTTTAGTCTCATATCTGACCATTTCCCAAAAGTAAATTTGTAGAAACGGAACTACTGAATCAAAGACTAAACCACAGTATAGAATGTACAATGCATCGTGTATGTGTAGTTCTGACCTAACACCGCCTACTCCATTGTACACTCTCCCTCTACTGACTTGACATTTCATATTAACCATAGAATAAATTCTACTTGAAGCTTTTAAGAGAATAGAGAACTTGAAAGAAAAGCCAGAATAAGGTCATGATTTTGGAGAATCAGATTACTGGCCAATATTCAGGCATTTAAAAACAGGAATGGACAAGATACATGGAGAAAGGTCATTGCTTGCTTTAAGAGGCTGATTCAGGAGATTTCTAAGAGCAAAGTAAGACAAAGGTTAAACAGTTTGGATAAGAGAGATTTGACCCTGAACTTGAAAGGTGGTCATGGCTCCCACACATGCAGACTCCTTGCTTCTCTGGTCACCAATGGAGCTGGGGGAAAATCACTCAGCCTTGGATAGAAGAGAGGGAAGCAAAGGTTAGACTATCAGGAAAGAATAATGACCACCTTTGCATGAGAGGTGCTGATGTAACTCTATTTCCTTAAATTCATGTATTCTGTGTATAACTTCTATCCCCAGCACTCTCAAAATACAACTGAACATAGTTTCACATTTTAGAAGTCTTTTGTACTTCCTCTTCTGAAAATTGTGTTCATAGCCCTTGTTTATTTTTCTATTGGTCTGTTTGCTTTTCCTCTTTAATTTGTAGACACTCTATTTGTCAGGGAAATTAGCCTTTTGATAAATGGGCTGCAAACATTTTCTCCAATTTTCCATTGTCTGTGTATGGGTATGAGCCTTACTGATATAGTAACACAAGTAAATCTATACCAGGTCCTTTCTGAGATAATTAGAGATGACCCTGAACTCAACCAAATGCCTTATTTTATTAAGCTTTTTTAAAAGTTGTGATGAAATGTCATAAAATTTACCATTCTGATCATTTTTACAATATATTAATTCTATTCATTCAATGCCCAATAAAAATCATTTGTTGTTCTTAAGGATAATTAAAAGCTGTATTTAAAAATGAGGAAACTCTCCTGGCCAGGTAGTTCAGTTGGTTAGGGCATTGTTCCAATATGCCAAGGTTGCCGGTTCAATCTCTGGCCAGGGTACAAGAATCAAGCAATGAAAGCATAAATAAGTGGAACAACAAATTAATGTTTTTCTTTCTCTCTCTCAAATCAATAAATTAATTTTTTTTCAAAAATGAAAAAACATATTTACAAGGTTAATATTGTAGTTGTTGTGGTTACTTGAGAATCCAAAATACAAACTGGATGTCTCTGTTAATTATATTGTTTATAATTATGTAATGGTTATTCATCATGCAGGGGTGGACAAAAACAGATTTACAGTTGTGATACAAATAAATAATACAATCATCAATAAACAATACAAAAGTAAACTGTGCTGTGTATTCGCAGCTGTACACCTACTTTTGCCCACCCCTGTACACCAGGTCCCATGCTAAGTACTGCACATACATCATCTCACTGAAAAGTTCTAACAACCCTACAAGAGAACTGTACACATCCTCATTACACAGCCAAAGAAATAGAAACTTTAAAAGGGGAAGTACCTTGCAATGCAGCACGTCCCACAAGCATTAAATTAGGCAACCGGGACTCCAGCCCACGCAGTCTGATTCCAGAGCCTGAAGTCAAACCACTGTACCTGTGCCTGTCTCCAAGAGGATGGGACCCAGGATCCTGTGTGAGCCTTGTAGCTAGAATGTGGATGAATTTAAAGGTTTTTCGAGTGGTTATGTATTTATTTATTTAACTACTGTAGTTACACATGACATAAAATTCACCATTTTAAACATTTTAACTAGAGAGTTTGGGGGGCACTAAGCACACCCACACTACCCCCACATCCTTGTCTTCTCTGCTACGGCAGGTCTGGTATGCAACACGTTTTTGTTTTTATGTCATTGAACTTATCAGTATTATGGATCCTATGTTTTGTGCCATGCTTACAAAGATTTCCCCCACTCTGAGATTATAGGTTTTTTTTAAGATTTTATTTATTTTTAGAGAGGGGAAGGGAGGGAGAAAGAGAGGGAGAGAAACATCAATGTGTGGTTGCCTCTCATGTGCCCCCCACTGAGCACCTGGCCCGCAACCCAGGCATGTGCCCTGACTGGGAATCGAACCAGCAACCCTTTGATTCACAGGCCTGTGCTCAATCCACTGAGCCACACCAGCCAGGGCTGAGATTATACTTTTTAAATCCTCTGAGGTTTCTTCTGGTATGCCTATGGCTTCTTTTTTTTTTTTACACATCACTCTTAAATCCTTCAGGAATTTATCCTGGTATAAATGTGAGATAGAAACTTAGACCTAGACCTCAAAAGAGAGATCATAGTTAACAGATTTAGATTTAGAGTCATTCAACTTTTGGTGACAGCTGAAACCAAAGAGAAGGTATGACGGCATTCAGCAAAGCGTTTGGACCTTGGGGGATTTGCTGGAACCAAGAGGAAGGTTGAAAGACAAAGACCCTGCAAATCTGGAAGAGGCATTAGTGTGGCAGGAGAAAAACCAAGACGGAGCAATGTCTCAGACACCCAGGAGGTAAGGCAAATGTTGTTCTGTGGGAAAGGGTAGGAGGAGTCATAGCTCCCCCTGCCCCCAAAGTCATAGCTTAGTACCCATTCCCATTTTTCACTAAGAATCAGGTTAAAACCAGCAGTTTCTGCTCCACCTTGGTTTTTTTTTTTTTCTTTTTTCTGTGTTATTACTACAATAGGAACCAGAGAACATGAACTTTGAGAGCTCATGTCACTTTGAGAAAAGTAGTTCGGTCAAGTACAATAGTGGAAGAGCATCCCGTGTTGTAATCCTGAAACATTTCAATCCCAGTAGGCAACTCAGAAATAGGAAGCGTTTTAGAGCCCCAAATGGACTGAGGGGCTGGATTGTCAAAAGGCCGGCTTTATTCACTCTGTATTCTCACTTGTCCTGGCTTCTAGTAGCTTTCTGTTGCCAGGGCCTGCAGATGAGAACTAGCAGGAGAGCACATGTTTGCCTAAGGCCCAAGTTTGTGAAACTATCTGAATTCTTACACAGTCCCGCTAGAGAGAAAACCTCCCTGAACAAAAAAAAACTTGTTTTCGTCCACATTCCCCCAGAAGACCCCAATCCTAGAATTCTACAACGAATAAACATTGATCAAGAACCTGCAAAAAAAGATTCGAGATAAAGGTTCCACTTTATTTTTTCAATGCCAGTAGGATTTATATTGGCATCTAGACAAATTCATTTGAAATTCCTATTGGGAAGAAAGGCAAGCAAAAGAAGCCAGAAAAATTCTGAAAAAGGGGGCAGTCGGGGTGTACAGGGTTAGTGTTACCAGCAATTAAAACATACTCTAAATTTACAGTAGTTAAAATAATTTGATCCTGAATGCTGAAACTGATAGAACAATGGAACAAAATAGGGCAATCAGAACTTATCAGAATTTAGTGTAAAGGTATAAATTTAATGTGAAAGGTATAGATTTACTTGCCATCTTTATCATGTTGAGCATTCCTATCCAAGAATATGACACACCTTTTGATTTGCTCACGTCTTCTGTTAGAGATACAGAATGAGAACACTGTTCCATCTCTCCACCACCTTCCTGTCTGCTGAAGCGTGGTAGTGAAAGTTACCTGTGGAAGTTTTGTTTGGGGTCTAAATTTCTCCCCAGAGTCATTCCTAACACACTGGACTTCCCAGTCTCTCTGTTTACAAAATGGGGAAAATGGTAATCAAGCCTAACTTAATCAGACAGGTATTAGGTGTTGGCAGAATTATTTTTAAAGGTTCTAGTGGCTAAGTTATGGCCTTAATTTAACTTAGGAAGTTAGGATGGCAGCTGGAATTACCACCTACTCAGTTTCATTAGCCACCAATCTCAAAGATGGAGCTTCAAGTCACCATGGGTGTCGGTCTTGAATAACAATGTCCAACAGAAATATAATGCAAGTCACATCTGTAAGTTACAGTCTAGGAACCACTCTAAAAAAAAGTGAAAAGAAACAGGTAGCATTAAATTTAATATTTTTAAATTAATATTTCAAAAGTATGATCATTTAATATCTAATCAATATAAAATCATTAATGAAGATATTTAACATATTTTTATACTAATTCTTGGGAACCTGGTGTAAATTTCACACAGCACATCTCAGTTTGGACTAGACACATTCAAGTGCTCAACAGCCACATCTGGTTCTGGCTACCACATGGACAGTACAACTCTAGAAAACCACCATGAGCAAGGAAAATTGCTGAACTTAGTAGAAATCCAGAAACTCCAAGGTTGGAAATATAGTATCTCAAGGGTCTGGAACAGACCTTAAAAATCACGAGTCCTAATATCCATTTGATTGTTCAATCTTTTCTACGATGTCCTTATCAAGGGGTCACCCAGACTAGTGCTTGATTTGCACCTCCGGGCATGATGAGCTCACAGTTTCCTGAAGCTAGCCAGTCTATTTGGGGACAATTTTAACTCAGAAAATTCCTTACTAAGGGCACAAGCAGGTCGGCTTGTGGAGGTCTGAGAGGCTTAGTTGGGTTGTGCTAACCTTAAGGAGTTAGCTCGTCGGGCTAGGAAGTATTGGGGGAATTAAGAACTAAAAAATGGATGGGGGCAGCTTGGATAGGAACTGTTAGAACGAAGGCTGAGGCTGGACATCTGGTTCAAATCCTCAGCTACACTGCAACCAGAGAAACAGACCCCCCCCCCCCACAACACACACACGCAAACTATGTAGATATGCTAACTTCGCTAATCTGGAGATAAATGGATTTGGAAAATAATTTTAAAATGATAAACTTAAAAATTTTGCACCATAAAGTAAAACCTAGCTGGTTTATAATTAATGAAGGATATCATATGTATTTGACCTGTATTATAAATAACATTATCCTAAATCTTACATTACTTTAACAAAGGAATTAACTTTCAGATCCAGAAGTCAAAGACACTTTCGAAGTCATTCCCTGTCTCGATTTTGTTTTAACCTTTTCTTCACACAAAACACTCGGGAAATCAGAGGAAGAAAACTTGTCTTAAAAAAAAATCAGTGAAAATGACAGCGATTATCTGAGTTATGACGAACGCTGACTGGGTGGCTCCTGAAACAATACTTTTCCCCTCGTATTTGCATTTCTTCTGTTTCTTTTTCTTTCTTTTTTCCCCTTGGTAATGAGGTGTTCTTTTCCGGGCCACCTTCACCCTCCCGCCTTCCCCAATTCTACCTTTCCAGGGCAGGGGAAGGTGCATCCTCGCCAGAGCTCCTGCCGGCGCCTCCCCAGCACCTCTGCCCAGCGGCCGGGGGACCGGCGCGCCCTGGACATCCATTAACGTTTATACTACATCCCCGGCTTCGCCAAAGCGTCCCCTGGTTGTTGACGGTGGCCCCGCACTCGCCACCCGCCTGCACACTGGGAAACGCACTGGGGGTAAAATTTGGGGACAGAAGCTCCGCCCACCTTCTTCCCTCCCGCCTCCACAAAACCACTAAATACCCCACTTTGGTCCGCCAAAGCGGGTCTTGTCACACGATCTGGGGTACCGTACTTTTCTGAAGAAAACAAGCATCCAAAAAAAAAAAAAAAAATTTCAAACTACACTCAGCGGCCAATGGGGAAGGAGCGGGCGGTGGGCGGGGGAAGCGCGCGGCGGGCGGGGCGCGCGGGGCTGTTACCGCCGGGGATTTGTAAAAAACGCGGCGGGCTCCGGGTTTGAGGCTTTTTTTCCTCCGAAACCAGTTCGAGCGCGAGACTCCGCCTGTAGCCGCAGCCTCTCGGATCCACCTTAAATCTTCAGTGGACTCAGCGCAGGGGTCAGTGGGCGCAGCCAATGCCAATCAACTTTACAACCACCAGCACGGGAGGGAAAAAAACGAGAGGAAAAAAACAATCTTCAAGTTCTCCAGTCCACACACACGCACAATCACACGGACGCACGCACACACTTACACAAGCACACAAAAGGAAGGAGGGGGTTGGGGGGGAGACAGGCGGGCGCGCGCGCGCGCGCGGGAGAGGAAATGTTTGCAAAATGCTGGCTGGAGGCTTGGTGCCCGTGGCTCGAGCGCTCGGGGAAAGCGCGCGGGAAGCGCAGCCCGGCCCGAACGCCATGATGGTGGCCGCGGTTTGGAGCCCATTTTCTGGCGGGGGAGCTGCGGTGATGCAATCCCCCGGCCCCGGGCCTGGCTGCGCGCCTCCTCCCGGGTTTTTCTTCACGTTCCTTTCGAGGCGCCTCGACGTTTCGCGCCCAACACGCAGAGATTTCTTTTACTTTACGATTCCTGCCTACTCTCCCCACGCGAGACCGGCCTGATACGCGGGTGGGGGAGAAGAGAGTGGCGTATTTACGTGTAAACACTGCACTTTCGGTTCTGCTGGGTCTGAGGCTGACCTCACCACCCCACCCCCACGCGAGCCCAGATCCCAGAGGTTCTTACCCCCAGGGTGGTTCTAGCACCTCCGTGGTTCTTCCCCCTACCCCCATCTCCTCTTCGCTTCCAGATTTTCCCTTTCAATTCGCCCGAGAGCGAGGGGAGCGGGATTAGGGTGTGGCTCAGGTGAAAGAGATGGTGACTTTTTTTTAACAATTAGTACTCTGGGAAACAGATCGGGAGAGCCTAGACGAACTTTTAAAACACTCTTTTCAACATAAAAAAGCTTATGAAGAACAAGTGTCGGCGCTGAGAATGATGACGATGAAATGGCGAAGGCAGCGTTCCACGGCTGCCGGGAAAGGTCGCTCCGCGCGGCCGAGCGGTGGACGCACCGTGGCCACAAAGGCCGCCCCCGCCCTGCTCCCTTTTTGTTGATTTCCAAGGTCCCCTCCGTCCCCCAATCGTAACCCCTGGACCCACATTTTCCTAGTGCCTCCCTGGCTCACCCCCGCTCTGGGCCGCTGGGGATGCGATTGGGGGGACTTCGCAAAGCGGGTAGAGGGGAGAAGCAGCCCCCGCGAGCGGCAGTGGCGCTCGGCCCTCCTGCGCACCGCGGAGGCCCTCCTTGCCGCCGGCAAGCCGGGAAGCCTTTCGAAATGCGCGGGGCTGCGGGTCATTGGAGCCCGGGCTGGGGGTGGGAGCGGGCTGCTGCTCTGGAGGATCCACAAATTCTGAAAGGTTCTCCCTTTCGCTCCTGTCCCCCCACCGCTCTGGAATTGGCAGAGCACTGATGGGGAGCGTCTATTTGGGGAGAGGAATGAGGGACTTTCGCTTCCTTCTTAGCCCAGAGCAGAGATGATGAGGGAGGCAAGTTTCTGAGAAACCGCCCAGCTCCGATGCGCTAGCGGAGGCGCAGCCGATCTCCGCGGCCTGCGGGCGCCCCGGGCGCGGGTACTGCGCGCAGCCACTCGGGCGGTGCGGGACCTTAGGAGCTGCAAGTTGCAAACCTGGAGCCAGCCTTGGTCTTTTTGTCCCCAAGCGCCAGCCGGCGCGACACCGCAACTGCCGCAGCGGGCGAACGCGGGACTGAAGTGTAGTTTGGAGAGACGACCGCGCAGTGGCCAGGGTAGCGGGGCAGGGCGTGGCTGGCGCCGGTGGCCGGGTCCCCTCAGAGGGACGCTCGCAGCGGGCGACGCAGTCCTGGACCCCGGAGAGGACGCTCCGAATCGCGGGGACGAATTTGGAGACTTGACGCAGAAGTGTAATGGATCCACTCGGCGACTTGGGGACTGCGTTCCTGTGAACGTGCCTCCGCGGCTAGCATCCACTGCTTCCTGGCCCAGCACTCCTAAAACGCAATCTTTAAAAATTCACATAAAAGATGCCTATTTAGGAAAGAAAAAATGGGGTACGTGTAACAATTAAGGGGATTTTTTCCTTCTGTTAGAGACACTTTTTAAAGTACCTTTTTGCTCAGAGAAGCTTTAATTTTCTTTATTTCCTAACTCTCCTTCCACTCCTTCCTCCCCGTTTTGAATTGTTTTTCTTGCTTTCTCAGTGTCTTCCTGAAAAACATTCTCTATGCGTCTTTTGAACAGAATCACAAAAACACCTTTCAGTCTTTCATTAAAATAATACCTATTTGGAAAATGTAGCCCAACCAGCAAAGTACCTACGTTTTACCTCTCCCTTCCCGGCAGTAGTACAGAGTCAACCTTGAAAAAAAAAAAAAAATCCGCAACTTCGGGTCACAACTGACTGAAAATACCTTGTTTAGAGCCCCTTTAGGGGTGTAACTATCTGAGGAAAACAGTTTAACTCAAATTCAGATTTTTGCGATTTAACCATTTTCAGTTTCCTAGAAAAAATAATTTACTTTTACACGTTAGCCACATTTTTTAAGGAATGTAAAATTACAGGACTTATTTTAGTAAATCTGATTTTCAAATGTCTTTTTTCCCCTTATTTAACTAAAAAAAAAAAATCTCTCTCTGCTATGTGAACATGGGGGGCCCCAAACTCTTGGATTTTTGCGTTTAGATTAACCAGTTTTGGGTTGTGTAAAATATTACTACCAGGAAATTCGGGAATTTAGGAATTTTTGTGTGATGACCAGTTTAATTTTAGTACCTGTTTTATCTAAATTAGTGTGGAAGGCACATCAATTTCTAAAAGACCTATGTATCTGAAGGTTTTGCCCAAGAGGTGTAGATTAGAGGGCCTGAACCATTGCTCTAATTCCTCACATTTTGCATGTGTAAACAGAGAATTTAGAAAGTCACCACTGTTACTTTCATTTTCAGTCCTGCAAATGTGTGATCAGTGTACACTTATGTAAGAATTTTTGGTTCTGACACATTCATATCCTAGAAGACATAAATATTTAACTAATGGAGATCTCACCATCTTATTTATATGAAAATGTGGCTTTTCCACTTTATACTTCTGAAGCTTTGTCCACCCACACAGAACTAAGTGGAAAATAGTGACTTCTGCGTTCAGACCCACAGACACATCTGAGCTCTGGGCCTGAAGCATCTAGACCATTTACTGCTTCACACTGTGTGTAAATATGACTAAAATGCCAGGTTGACTACCTCAAGCTTAGTAAAAGCACATCACATACAGTTCAATTCAGTGAGTAGCTATGGAAGTTTTCTTTATTGATTGTTTGATATGTAACAATAATTGGCATCTTTTTCACACATTACAAAAAATTATACTTGGCTCAGTATGCAACCTTTTAAGCAGTCATATTATTTGAAGAAGGGGGAAAATCTACTCTACCCAATACAGCATTTACAAATGCACAAAACATGCCACTTTGGCTTGTATATTGTCTAGATTAAAAAAAAAATCTCTTTTAACATAAATAAGTTAGTATAATTTTCAGTGTCTTTACAGAGTTATGTACACAGGTACACTTTGAATGGTTTTAATACACAGGCAATGTAAAAATACTGTTTAAAGATGTAGTATCCATTTCACTGATACCATACTGTCTTTTTTCTATGCACATTTTCCTCTTAAAATACCATGTTCCTTTGGGCAAATTAACAAATAGAGGGGGACTCTTTAAATCTAAAATTATTTCATTATTTTGTATGTGAAGTTACATACAGATCTTTATTTTGAGTGTGTCTATTGAGCCCAAAGCAAAAAGAAAATCAGAAATTTTCTCAATAAATCTAATAAAAATTAGATGGTCAATTCTGAGCATTCAGAACTCTCCCCACTTTTTTGCCCAGAATTATCTGGAGTGATTACCTAACTGCTGAACAGTTAACTGGTAAATTCCAATTTTAAGGGGGCCTAGAGGGGAGCACTAAGGACAGTTTGTTGTTGTTTAAAAAAAAGCTATTTGCTGCTACATAACGGAATTATCAGAGCTCCCAAATGAGAAATAGCTTCCTGTAAAAATAAATAGGGATTATTTGTAGCCAGTGTTAAAATTTGAATGATTTTTTGAAATAAAGTATCAGTTTTCACTGAAAGAGACAGTACATCTTTAAAGAAAACAATTCAAACCCTTCCCCTAAACTGCTTCTCTTTATGCAAGTCAAATATTTTTCTCCTTCCTCTAAATGGAGGCAAGCTCTTCATATCCCCATGCCAATTCCTTAGCCCCACCCTCCCTTCCCGTCCCCAAAGTTTATGTGCTACATAAAAGGTAAAAACTATATACACAGGTAGTACAATGAAGCAAATAAGGAAAAACCTAATTGCACAATGCTACATCCAATGCTTTTAGAGGCAGATCATTTAAGAACGCCTAAAATTTTAGTGTTATTGTTTCTTTTCAGTGCTCATACAAGACGTCCAGCAATATGGAGTCAGCGATATGTTTTTAAAATTTCTAATTCATATTTTCCTTGCTTCATCAAGCAGTGGGGTATCTGATACACAAGGAAACATACTCTCAATTCTGCAAGAGAAACAGAGGAAAGGATTAGGAGAAATGCACTAGAATAACATTATCAATAAAGTACAGTAATTATTTTGTCACTGTCTTAGTTGGGAAATACCTGAGTGATGGAAAAGAAAGCAGGCACTAAACGTTGATCACCATAGTCATCTCTACCCAATGTTTCCTTCACTGTATTGTTACTCTTCTCTGTGTTGTATACTCTTATCTACAGCGCTGGTTCTCAACAGTGCCCAACTCTGTAACCCCATGGGACATTTGGTGATATTTAGAGACATTTTTGGTTAGCATACTCGGGGAAGGGGGTGCTTCTGGCATCTAGTGGGAGAGGCCACAGATGCTGCCAAACACTGCAATGCACAGGACAACCTCTCACAACAAAGAATTATTCTGCCTAAAATGTCAGTAGTGTAGAGGTTGAGAAATCCTGGTCTAGAGAGTCAGGGTCAAAGATGGTGAGAAAGAACAGAGACAGGAAAATTAAGAAACTGTATCACTTAAGAGTAGCAAGATTTTCTAAATTTGAAAAACAATGTAAAATATAACTTATAGTTCTCCAAAGAAAATTCTATTAATGCTTTTCTTCAAAATATTCTACTTTCTTAGTCATATGTAGAATGTACACATGAATGCTTCTGCACAGGGCTTTACTACTATTTCTAGTATTCGCTGAACTGGCAATATTTACTAACAAATGCTTCTCTATGTCAGAATAAGACCGGGTCGTCTGAGGAGTTAGGCCACAAGTCACAAACCAACAATAAGCTGCAGGTGGTAAGGTTACGTAAGAATAATTTTTCACCCAATTTTCCCACTTCATACCCAGCAGCAACATAGAGGTGCTATAGTGCTGTTTTGTATAAGGTTTGAAGAATATCAGATGTATGTGAAGAAGTCATAGATATGACATTATGATTAAAAAATACAACACACTTGAATCCCGCCTTAATCCTTGTGTTCCTTATTTTTAATTTTTATAAGGATTTTAAAAGTTAGTATCACCATCTATTAAGATTTCTTTATATTGTAGGCTATGAGCAAGTAGTGGGGTGGGGGAGAGAGGGCACAGCCTCGTTCAGGGCAGACTTGCCCTGGCCAGCTCTGACATCCACTCTCCATTTCCCCTACAAATACCCAAATCACCCTGTTGTAGCATGAGCAGGATACACATGCTGACTCGATTCTGGATTGCTGACTCTGGCAGAGTTAATTTAACTTCTGCTTTGCAACTTCAGTGGTATCAGAACTTCTGAGGAATCTTACGGTTTTGTTTGTATGTTTGTTTGTTTGAGCTTTCTACTTTTTTTAAATATGCAGCTTCTGTCTCCCAAACTTATCAGAAAACAAGGAAAATGACACTTTATGAAAATGATAAAGATAAAGGAACACAACATACCTCTTTTTGCATTTCTAACCATTTGATTAACAAAATATGAGCCAATTGCACCTAAAGTTTCCCACAAAATTTAAATGTAATTATTTATTTGCCATTTTGCCACATATGGCCCAGAATATGCTGACTCAACTTGAACCTCTGGGAAATGAATTCTCATGAAGTAGGTCTGAGGCATACCCCGAGGTGGTGTTCAGATGAGGAAAGAACCTATTGTTCCCTACATGTTTTGGTGGGACTCACTGGGAACTGACCTACCTGCCCACAGGGCCCTGGTTACAAGTACTTGCCTGGGACACTTGCTCTAGTGACTTCGTGTTTCAAGGGAAAATGACCTCAGGACATGGAAACTCTGAAGAAATACAGTAATCTTACAGTGATTCCCACCCTCCCCCCCAATCCTTCTTTTTCGACTTCACAAAATATAAACAAAAACCCACAAGCTCTAATCTGCCAGCAACCACTAAGATGGGGTATCTTGGGGTCTGAAAGCTCACGAGTTCCTGCAGCCCAATTTGGGTGCCAGTAATTTGCTCCTGGTAATCAACCCACCGAGCAGTTTACGTCTGACGTCTTCGGAGGCCCGGTTTCTTGGGCGTCTGCTCCACTGAACCCGCGTTCGGGGAACCGTCTGAAACATTTTCTTCTGTTCTGTTGGCTCTTTTGTTTTGAGAAGAGGCATCTAAGGACAAGAGGGAATTTTTAAAAAGAACACACACAATCTTTATTAGAAAAAAACAATGGCTGGCAGAAGCTGGCTCAATAGTCAGGGGATGAAAACCCACCACGTCCACCCACATTGGACCCGTCATTCCGAGTGGCCTTTAAGGTCACAGAATGAGGTTGTTTTCACATAACAGACACTGTTTGCTACGCCCCAAAGGCTCTCTCCAAAGCGTAGAGGGAGGCCGCTGATAAACATCCCGACGTTGTCGCAGACCTCCCGCAGGCTAGACAGGAGGATCTGCGATGTTTTCGATTAGTGAAATTATCAGATAATACCATCTCAGACTTCTGATTTACAAATCACCCACAGACAAGCAGTCAGGGAGCACTCACAACCTAGATTACGAAAGTTCGCTCCGAAGAAGCTCTATCAGGGTACGCTGAAAAGAAAGCTGATGGGTTAAGCCCTGCAAGCAGGCAAGGCGGTGCCCCAGACAAACAGACATTTATTTTATGGTTTTGAGAGGTCATTACCGTCTGCTGCAGGTCGCTTCCTTATCCCAGCGCACGGCTCCGCTAAGCCTGTCTGGCTGTCCGATGCATCAGTTTTTTGGTCGACCAAGTGTGTGTCCTCTGAATTTGCCTGAGACCCAGTTAGAGGCCCAGCCTGGCGGTTCCCGCGGACATCCTGGCTCTCCTGCGCGGGCACCTTGCAGGCGCCTTTGGGTGGCCGCGGGGGTCTGTAGTAGAACTCGGGCAAGCTGCCCTTTTCCACCTCCTGCCATTCGTATTTGCCCTCTAAGGGCCTGTGATTCTGAAAATCAAAATTCCACTTGCGCTGGCTGGCCTCTTCCATGTCTCGGCAGTGCTTCTCCAAGTCCCGGGTTAGCTCTTCATGATTCACCGGGCCGAAAAGGTTTCTACAGGCGGAGGGCTTGGGGTACTCCGCCTGTCTGGCGTCCATCCGCTCCAAGCTCGGGCTCCCGTTAGACACTCGTACGTTTGACATCTTCCTCCCAGGTCTTTACGACCGCCTCTCGCGCGCTCTCGGAAAACAAAACCGAACAAAACAAAACGCCCCGACCCAGCCCGAACTCCACTTATAAAGCCTGCGACTGCCCTGGGAGCCAAGAGAAACAAACCCCAACAAGTAACTGGCGCGTCAGGAGCGCGCTAGATCTGGGGAGGGGTGAGGGCCCAGCAGCCCAAAGTCTCCGCGGATCAAGTGTACCAGCGAGCGGGAGGGCGGGGAGGGGAGGGGAGAGGCAAGAGGCGGGGGTGGCAAAGGCAGTCCGAGTCCCGGCTGGTGCGAGCCCGCGCGTCCCGCGAACCGAGTGGCTCTCCAAACCTTTCCGGCGTCAGAGTCGCGGAGGGGCGAAAAAGTGGGGAGAAGGGAAGGGAAGAACAACACCCCGAAAAGACGAGCCCCCTTTTCTTAGTTGCCCAATATGGCGGTGGAAGGGAGGCTGACGAAGAAGAGAATGATTGACACTGCAAGTCTATTTAAACAGAGGTGGAGATCCATTGGTCGCGGCGCCGGGAGCCGCCCCGCCGAGGCTGGCGAGCGCGGCCTTAAGGTGGCCCCGGCGCGATCCCGCCGTCTCCCCGCCTCCCGGAGCGCGCCGACTCCGTGGGCGCCGCCGGGAGATTGGCTGGTCGCGTGATTGCTGTAGGTGTACTGCTGCCAACAAACCTGCTCCGGCTGGCCTCGGAGAAATTAAAAATAAGACAAACAAACTAGCCAAACGGCTGGAAAGGTGGGGAGGGGCCGGGGCGGCGGGGCCTTGGGTCCTGCTCCCGGTGCGGCGCTGACGGGCGCGTGGCCGTTCCGAAGCCCGGGTCTCCCGCTCCTCTTGGGAAAACGAAGGGTTGGACCAGATGATCTCGAAGGTTGCTGGCAGCTCGTTGTGCGCCTCGGTGGCGATCTTGTTTTCCCCGCACTACGGGCAGCTGGGGTGCGGAGGCGGACGTTGGGGGCTCTGCCCGCAGCTGGGCTCTCACCCCCAGCCCAGCTTACCGCACTGCGGGGGAGACGAGGCAATACTAGCTTGTGCGCCTGGGAGCCCCCCTGCCTGGGTGCCTTAGCTGGGGTGTGCAGTGGTTAGCTCACCCTTAACCTGGAAGTCTCGGTTATTCTAGGGGAGACCGTGGGTTTAGGGAAGAAGCCAAGGCGAACGTCTTTCTACAAATTAGCCTGGAGTAGGGGCAGCATTGCAAATAATCTGAGCCCAAGCTCTCCCTCAATAAAAATAAGATTTCAAGATGAAAAACTCGACTGGTCTCCCAAGTCCCTAATAAACTATGTAGCTGTCTCAGACACATTTAATTTTCAAAGGCGAGGTTACAGCCCTGGCCCAGGTTCTTGCTGCCCAAGCACGGTTAAGGCGAGTGACTGGAGCTGCGTGTGGGAACTCGTCTCCCCCTTGTATTTTTCAGCTCTTTCCCGGCTTGCAGCAGCTTCCTCTGCCGGAGTCCCACGGCTCACTAGGACAGCCCCTTCCTTCCCCTTCCTCTCCAGATTCACCTCTCCCAACCACAACATTCAGGTGCGAGTGAATGCTTTCAGAGGGCAGTGGTTGACGCGTGAAAATAATCTCCAAATCCAGATTATGAAGTGATTTTATAAAACCACCACAACCACGTCTTCATGACTGACTGACTATTCGGGCATTTCTCTGCTCCCCTTGGCAACCTGAAATTCACCTAAGAATGTCGTCTTGAGCACAGTGGTGGGGTTAAAACAGTTTGGGCAAGGCTGTTACCTTTCAGATCTCAGTGGGTCTTCAACTGCCACACCCCAGCCCACCCCCAGTACCTACTACAGTCTTGGTCTGGGCCAAGTTATTACATTTCCTGGAAACTAATCTTCAATTCAATAGTCCACAGCAGCAGTGCATCTTGCTACAGATGTTTGATTTTTAACTTTTCTTAACCACATATTGTTTGTCATCTCTGTGAGTCCGCCTCAGCTCATACACACCACAATGTTAGAGTTGGGCTAGACCTTCGGAAACCTGTGGTTCACCTTTTTCTTTTTACCACTGAGGAAACTGAGACTTGGGGGATTCCTGTCCACGGACAGAGATCCAGTGTGCAGCAGAGCCGGGACTAGGAACAGATCTCCTCTTATGGCTGGTTCATTTTGTGTTTTCCTACCTAATAGTCCCAACTGCTCCAGGTTTTGGTCAGGATTCACCTGTGCTGTAACCTGCAGGTCCTTCTCTCTCACAAGAGATTCAGAATGGCTCCTTCTCGTGTCCTGGGCTGCCTGCAGCTATTTCCTTGGTGTGGTCTGTGTTCACTGATACTGAAATGCAGCCATCACTGGCCTTTGGGGTCACTACCCACTAGTTCAACTAAAATGCAGATTCCGAAAGGACAGGGGTGATAGCCAGGGAGCAGTGAGGGAGCCAGTGCCCCATCCTTGTTTCAAAGTCAGGACTTCCTACCTGATGGAAAATACTTCACCTGGGATCAAAGTGGGTGGTCTCATCTTTATTTTTCTACATTTAATGCCTCCCCTTAATTTATTAGATTGGAGAAGAGGGGGAGAGGGACAGGACAAGTTGGGGTAGGCCTAAGTACCATAATTTATACCCCATCCCTGAAATTAGATCACTGTGTCAAAATTTTAAAATAATTGCTAGACCACACAGGAATCCTGTGTTATACATAAGCATATGTTCACCTGCATTAATACACAAACTACCAAATATAGGCAAATAGATACTCTGGAGTATTACACCTTGCCGCAGAGTTTCATTTTATTCGTGGGCTCGATATACTATCTAAAAATAGAAAAGTAATACTCCTATCCCCTTGACACGCTGAATCTTTCTTCAGTGAATACGTAGGAGCACCATTTTGTTGTGTGGTTCATCTTGAAAAGTAAACCAGTCCCAGTCACGCCACCTTAAGGCGTCTGGCTGCCAGCAGGAAAGCTGTCTGTGCTTACAGCGACCTTGCCATGCTCTAAAGTGTTTTATTTACAGTCAAGGCACCGGAGAGCTCTACGGCAAATAAAGAGAAGGCAGACGTCTGCTGTAGTAGCGGCGAAGCGTGAAAAAAATACTATGGGTCCTGGAGCGAAGAAGGAAGGAAGGTGGAGATCAGAGCGCCATCCTCCTGCGGAAAGTAGGCAACTGCAAGAGAGTAAGGCCGGGGAGAAACGTTTCAGATAAACAGTGCAAAGGCGGAGCCTGCGTAGAGGACAGAACGTTCTCCTCTGCCCTCTTCTACAACGGGCTCTGCGTCCCCCAGACCCAAAATCTAGTAGTGGGTGATGTTTTTGACATTTTTACTCCTGGTAGGTCCTTAGTAAGAGCTGAAACGTGTCACAAAAGCACCCCAAATCTGGGTCCTTCACAGGCTGAGGAGAGAGGCAACGACCAAAATAACTGAAAAGAAACCACCTGTGTGGCAGAGCGTGTCCAAGAGTGGTAGGGCCAGCGGTCTCCCAGCTGCAGTCCTCTCCGCGGGAAGCTGTGGCAGGCCCGACGCCTTGCTCGTTGCCCCTCCCGCCACAGGTACACAGCTTTAATCCTTTCTCAAGGATGCTTACAATGAGGGAGCGTTCACGCAATTTCACTATTCTCCTAAGCGGACATATTTTTTTAGAATTTGGAAATTTCAGGCATCTGTTCCTGGCACCTTTCATTCAATTTAAGAAATATTTATCGAACACCTCTATTTAATTTCTCTTACTCTCTTTCAACAAATATTTACTGTTTGTCTTCGGTATGGCAGGCATTATCCTAGGCTCTGGGGATACAGAAGTAAACAAACAGAGTTAAACTAGGATGAAGCTTACATTCTAGTAGGGGAGACAGAAACACAATAAATGAGGAAAGTACATGTTATGTAAGGAGGTGATGTGTGCTGTGGAGAAACAGTAAGCAGGGGAGAGGGAAAGAAAATGTTGCAAGGGTCCCAATGTGTATAAAGTGATTGGGGAAGGCCTCATTGAGAAAGTGGCTTTGGAGAGAAGCCCTGAGAAATTGAGAAAGCAAGCCAGGCAGATATCTGGGGAAAGAGTGCCCCAATAAAGTGAATGGCAGATGCAAAAGCTTTGAGGTGGGCTCTTGTCTCATGTGTTTGAGGAAGAGCAAAGAGCAACAGAAGAGTGGTAACAGGAACATTTGATCATATAAGACCGTGTAGGCCTGTGTTGGGTTTCTGTCATTGACTGAGTGATACGGGAAGCCATGGAGCATTAGGAGATCTTAAGCAGTGGAATAATATGATCTCACCATGTGCAAAGTGTCCCTCCAAGACTTTATGCTCAGCAGCTTGAGTGAAAGGATGACTAAGTCACAATCCCTGTCTTTAGAGTGTATGCAGTCTAGATGGGGAGATCATTATGCACACAGAAACTTCAGAGGTAGAGCGCAATTCATGAAACATGGTGCGAAGATGGGGTACAGAGGAGGGGGAAAGAGGAAGACTTCATGCAGGAGGTCAGGTTTTGAAGAATGAGAAAAATGTCAAGATTATAAGGATGTGTTGGTAGGGGTGGTCATTGTGGGAGGGGCTCAGACAGAGGCAGGCCAAAGCTGGCATGTTCAAAAAAGTTCTGTTTTACTGATAAGCAATGGAAACTCAGGTTGCTTTTGGTGGCGAGAATAACATAATTGCTGTCCAAATTTGTCTCCTGAACAAAGAGCAAGCTTGGGCCCTGAGGGACAGTCTCTTGGGACATAGCTAATTGAAAAACTGGTAGACAGCCCCATTATGGTGTTAATCCAAAGGGAGCTGAAAGTCGGGCAGAGTACTGGTGTGAGGCAAGAAGGTAGAAGCACTGGCCAAGAGACCATGAGATGGTTTGGAACAAAGAGTAGGAGGCAGTCTGGAGTGATCCCCTGAGCTGCAAGGAACATAGCTGCAGATGCTTTATATGTGGTGCTTGCAGTCTTGACAGTGAATGGAGAGATAACTGTGAAGGTGCTCATGCTGCCTTGGACAGATCTTTGTGTTCAGAAGTGGTATCTGACATCATATTTGATCCCCATAGGACCACAGTTGTGAGACAAATGCTATTATCCTCTCAGGCATAGGAAGCCCTGGGAGAGAGAAGGCTGAGTGTTCCAAAGCCACAAAAGAGTAGAAATGGCACCAGGATGAGCACGCCTGCTCTTCTGAAGCGGAGTCCACAGGGGTGATCCTTATAGAAGATGCAATGACTTGGTGGGTCTGCAAATGATTTGGAGCCTTTATTGGCAAAATTCACCTACTATTCATAAAGGGAATGTCCACGGGAAAGTGAGATTCAAATTTCTGGAAAGAAAAATATCATCCTTGAAAGAAACTGGATTCAAGAATGGTTTAAAATGGATCTATCTACTGGAGTCAGACCTTAAAGAAAAAAAACGCATTCAGCATTTTCACTTGGAGAGAAGTCTTTGTTTTCTAGTAAAATGTAGTAAGCAAATGCAGGTTTACCTGAATGTATCGCTGGTTTCATAGGAAATACATACATAATAGGAAGTAAATCCAAAACCTGGATTCATGACAATACATGATTTAATTTCCACAATTAAAACATAAATGGACAGCTCCTGTGACTAAAATTTAGAATTTGGAACAATAAACATATTTATCACCAAATTCACCATTTTTAACTACATTCTATTCTTTACATTGAAAAAACAGGAAGGAGAAAAACTCCATTGGTTCTGATCTCAGTCTTCAGTTTACACAAACTGACCACTAAAAAAATACTGGAAACTGCCCATTTTCTGCTTCTGACTACTCTCTGAATAATAGTTCACATGAATATTTGTTAATTCTTTCATTCATTAAATTTTTAATGAGCCCTTACCAGATGCCAAACTCTCTGGGGATACAGTGAAAACAAAGATAGCCAACGTCCCTGCTTTCACGGAATAGAGCTTACATTCAAGTGCGGAAAGCACACAATACACAAATAAATAAGCATAGTATGTCATGTTGTCGTAAGTGCCAAAGAGGAAAACTAGCTGAGTGTACACAGAGTAATGAAGACAGATGCTATATGAACAGAAAAGGGCTCTCTGATAAAGGACGTTTGAGTAGAGATCTGAATGAAATGAGCGCATGGGCCATGTAATTTTCTGTGTTCCAGAAATAGAATACGTAGCCCTGGCTGGTGTAGCTCAGTGGATTGAGCGTGGGCTGTGAACCAGAGGGTCGCCAGTTCAATTCCCAGTCAGGGCACATGCCTGGGTTGCAGGCCAGGTCCCCAGTGGGGGCCAAGTGAGAGGCAACCACACATTGATGTTTCTCTCCCTCTCTTTCTCCCTCCCTTCCTCTCTGTCTAAAAATAAATGAATAAAATCTTAAAAAAAAAAAGAATAAGTAGGGACTGAGAGGTAGGAGATGAAATCAGAGGAGAAGGGAGGCCCCAATCATGTGCATGTTATAAGCCATGGGGAAGACTTTGAATTTTATTCTGATCAAGGTAAGCCATCTTTGCGCAGAGTTTTTATCTGACTTTTGCTAACTTTGATCACTTTGACTGCTGAATGGAAAGTACTTCAAAGAGGCAAGAAAGCAGTAGGGAGACCAGTTAGCAGACCATTGATGTAATCCAAAAAGAGGTCCTGCTGGCTCAAACCAGGGTGGTAGCAGTTTAAGTAGAAAGAAGAGTAGCGTTGATAGATGAGTGTTTCAGGATACAGCCAACAGGGTTGACAGAAGGATTGGAAATGGAATGTGTGTATGAGAGAGAGGAGTCTATAATGACTCCAAGGCTTTTTGGCCTAAGCAACTGAAGAAAGGTATGGCTATTTACTAAAATGGAATTGACAGAAGGATGAACAAATTTTACTTTGAATGTGTTAAGTTCAAGATATCCATGGACGTCTAGAGGGAGATGTTGAGGGAACAGTTGTACATATGAGTCTGGAATTCAGGGAAGAGAAGTTTTTGTTGGAGATACAAATTTGGAAATTTTCAGCATTTAGAGGATACTAAAGCCATGAGACTGGGTAAGATCACCCAGGGAGTGAGGTAGAGAAGTGAAGAGGCCTGAGCAGTAAGCCTTAGGGCACTACCACTTGTAGAAATAAAGAAGGTGGGAAGTATCTAGGCTAAGGAGACTGGAAAGGAGCCACTAATGAAGTGGAGGAGAGCCAAGAGAGAGGTGACTCAGAAACCAAGTAAAGTAAAGTGTTTCAAGGAGGAGAGAGAGATCAGATGGTTCAAATGTTGCTGATAGGGTAAAGTAAGATGAAGACTGAGAAGTAATCATTGGATTTGGCCATGGAGGTCATTGGTGATCTTGATAAAAGTAGTTTTGGAAGAGTGGAGGATATGAAAGCCTGACTGGGATGGACTATAAAAGAGAGTCATGTACATGCATGTTGTGTACCCACATGAATAAAATGTGCACATATAACAACTAGTCTAAACAGAGAGCATCTAGGTTCTAATATCAGGAAACCAGTCTGGAAGCCGGCCATGGGTGAGGTCTGGGCATTAGCTAGCTGATGGTGGAGTAGGCACATTGAAAAGGTAACCATCTTCTCTATTTGTTTCATTGTGTGTTTTCATATTCCTTGCTTAAGTATCTTTTCTGAACATTGTATTATATTTCATTCCTAATTTTATTAAACATAAATTTATACAATTTAATAATGGTATAATACATAATAAATTTAAACTATTAAATTTATTTTCAAAACAAATTTCTAAAAATTGTCATGTTAACAAATTACCTCCCAACTCTTTGAAAGGAATCACTTGGAAAATGCGCTGAGGATTTGCACAGAATTAGCTTTGCTTGTGAGTCTCAAATTTCAATTGGCTCATGTTCTGCTTTGGAAAATCACTGCAGAACAGCATCTCTGTTCCCACCGTAATCGACTGTGTAAACCTTTATTGTAAATCCTTTCATACTAAGAGGACAATAAGTTACATTTCCACTTATTTTTGACAAAAAGCCTTCCTGACACTGTCATAAAGGTTTTCTTCTCCAAACCTCAATAGTCTGCTTAGGGTCTTTCAATATCAGCGGGCCAATTATATCTCCAGTGTCAACTGCAACTTACGATTTTTTCCTTTTCCCTTAATTTGGGATTATAATTATGACCTAGAATGTTCCAGAATAGTTTTCCTTCTCTTCCTTTACTAAAGAAACAGAGACATCCAGAATATTTAGGCCCGCTGCGGCCACATGAGGATGGAAGATGGAATTCCTCCCAAAGAGCATTCGTAAAGCAGGAACCTAATTGTCCTGTTGCGCTGTTTGAACAGCACAGGAGGGCAGCACAAGGCCAGAACCGTCAGCCCTAATCCTGCAATATTTCAAACTGCAGTCATATTTATAATCTGCTTTTCTAAATGCATCCACAGTTTTAATCCCCACCAAATGTAATGGAATTCCAAATTTGCATAGATTCTACCTATTAAACATTTCAGGTCATTTTCATACATCACTCACATAATAATCCGGATCTAACATTTATTTTGTCATAGCAGAGTGCTTTAACAACTGTTTGTACAGTCAAGAAAAGTGAGGAAGTATAAACAGAGATAAAAGTTGACTTGTCTGTGATCACTCACAAGTAGGAGCAAATTCAAGATAACAACGTAAATCTGATCATTTTCTATTAAACCTAGCTCTTTCAGAAAGACACCTTCCCACAAATGCATACACTGCCTCTTTGACATACTTGCCTTGACTTCAGATATAAATCTACAGTCTTAACATTTTGTGACAGCTGTCATAACTGTGTATTTTTTTAAAAAGTTATCAAAATTGGTGAATTTTTGTGTAGCCATTTTGGTATTGAAGATAGAAGAAAATATGCAACATTTTTGGCATATTATGCTTTATTATTTCAAGAAAGGTAAAAACGCAATTGAAACACAGAAAAAAAGGTTTGTACAATGTATAGAGAAGGTGCTGTGACTGATCGAATGTGTCAAAAGTGGTTTGCGAAGTTTCGTGCTGGAGATCTCTCATTGGACGATGCTCCATGGTCAGGTAGACTAGCTGAAGTTGAAAGTGATCAAATCGAGACATTAACTGAGAACAATGAACATTACACCACGCGGGAGACAGCTGACATACTAAAAATATCCAATTCAATAAAGTTATTGGTGAAATGGAAAACATGTCTTTTATTTTTATGGGAAAAAAACCCAAATGGACTTTTTGGCCAACCCAATATTAGGCGTCCTAGATATGACAGTCATGGCACCTGTTAAGTCTACAGCCCCTTTCAAGAGAAAGTGCCCCACCCTGTTACCACACCACACAGCATAAGCTCTTGACCAAGAGCTGTGATTTCTGAGGGGCCGGGTACAGAAAGCTCTGCCCGAAAGAAAGAAGGTGGTCATTAGCCAATCCAATCTTACATTCTCAAGAATCAGAACTGGGAAGTACAGTAAGGACCAGAGGGTCATAGTAAAAGAGAATAGACAGGGCAGAGAAAAGACACGTAGAGGCTGGCAGAGAGAGTCACTGTGTGCTGGAATGACAGGCAATGGCCTTCCTGGCAAAGGTGTCTACAACTCCCAACATGCCAAATGAACTTTTGATTCCTATTTACGTGTGACCCTTTTAAGGCCCCATAGTTTGGCTTTCCATGGTCTAAGGACTTGGCAGTATGGCTAAGATTCCTGTCACACATGCGAACACACACATACACACATTTCACACCTCGCTAAATTTTACTATTATATTGAACATAATAAAAAAATCGAGAAGCTGGTGTTTTTGTTTTGTTTTGTTTTTAAGATGAAGACTCTCAGTGAATGATGCTGCAAGCATCCAGGGCCTTTGAAATCTGGCCCTCACACAACTGCACATTGTCTCTACTTAATGTCATGCTCCCTAAACATCTCACCTTCTGTTACAAATTAAAGTCTTCACATTCATCATTTAAAACCTGACAAATAGAATCCAATAAAACTGCCAAATTGTTAACATCTGTTTTTATCTAAAACAGGGGTGTCAAACTCATTTTCACCCAGGGCCACATCAGCCTCATGGTTGCCTAGAAAGGGCTGAAATGGCCCTGACTGGTGTGGCTCAGTGGATTGAGTGTCAGCCTGTTAACCTAAAGGTCGCAGGTATGATTCTCCAGTCAGGGCACAGGCCTGGGTTGCAGGCCAGGTCCCTGGCTAGGGGGCCTGTGAGAGAGAGCCAAATGATGTTCTCTCTGTGATGTTTCTCTTCCTCTCTTTCTTCCTCCCTTCCCCTCTCTCTGAAAATAAATATATATATTTTTAAAGGGCCAAAGTAATTTCAGGACTATATAAATGTAACTACTCCTCAACTGTTAAGGAGTTGATATTACATTTGGCCCTTTGAAGGCCCCTGCTCCAAAGATCCAGGTTTAGCCGAATCTACCCATTATTTAAGGTTCTTCTTGAGCACATTTAAATGCATCATTAGAAATGTTTCCATAAAGATACTTTCTAAAAATCAGCTTGTCTGCCTTGTTTGTTTTCAAATGCATCCAGTCATATCTATAACAAAGTTTCAACCTAACTTCTCATCTGAAACTGTCCTTGAAGGGAACTTAAAACCATTTTTTAAAATGTGCTTGTTGGTTCGTGCTTTTTCTGCCTATTGCTTCTAGAGTCTTTTCTCTTTTTAGTTTCAAAATTTGCATGGTTACTTTTTTTTAACCTGGCTTCAAGAACCAGTCATAACCAGGCAGGTTTTGCTCGAGGTTGGCTTCAGGCTTAGGCTTATTTGCATCTTTACCATAAGAGTCTATGCTTTCCCGAAGGCCCTAAATACGGCCTCTGCCGCTTTTGGGTTCATCGTTGCTGCTTATCGCTTCTTAGTCGTGGTTAGAGTGGTGCGGTCCACTTCGTCAAGTTTGTTCGGTCTTGTAGGACAGGACTGACATGGCAACAATTACTGCGTGTGCAGAGTTTTCACAACCGTTCCTATTTTCACTGGCTTCAGGCTTACACGGAAACTGTCCCGTCCCTAACCTCCCATCGGGGTCCTGGAGGAAAACATGATTTTCATCACGAGTTACACGTCAAAACCGCAAACGCCGGCGCTCGGAAAGCCCGACCGGTCTCCCCAGTTGGTAAACAAACTCCTGCGCACGCGCAATGGCAGCCGGAGGTTAAACTACTTGGTTGGTAGCCAACTGGATTTTTTTTTTTCAGTGAAAAGTGCAAAAACAAAACTTTGCGCCCTAAGGTGATAACCGGGTTGGCTTTTTCTTTCTTTCTTAACATATTCTAGCTATTCTAGCCGAAAAACTTATGCGGGCCCCGGGGGCTCGCAGAGAAGCCCTTCGAAGAACTCCTCCGCCCCAAGAACTGCCGCTAGCGGGTCGGCTAGTTACACTAGCCTCATTCGTTCTCGTTGCCGACTCTAGATCTTTATTTTATTTGACTGCAGCACTAATTCATCCGGGCTCTGTTTAAAAAACAACAACAAACAAACAAAACAAGTCTCACAAAAAAACATTTCTACTCTCCCGGTTCCCCAAACATCGCGATATCTGCCTGCGAGAAAAGCGGACCTCCACGCCCCGCCCCGCCCCGCCCCGCCCCGCCGCGTCCCCGGGGCCCAGGCAGTACGTTTGCGCCTGCACCGGACTAATCGTTTTAGCGCGAAGAATTTCAAAACTCTCAGCTTGGTTGTAGCCAACCAAATTCGGCCCTCGAGGGAGGTCGGTCACGTTGGTCCGACAGATGCAAGTACACAACACTACATTCTCCGAGGTTTTGCAGTCACGACTCTACGGGCCTGTATGGTCGTCCCTTCTTCCCGATTTTATATATGGGCTATGATCTGTGAGAACAGGAAGTTACAGCCCCTCGAGCAGTGAAGGAGAGGGCCCGCCAGAGCCCATCCAAGTTTCAAAATAGGGGTCATGAGTTCTGAGAGTGGAAAGATAACTGGAAGCGACAAAGGAATAAATATGAGGAATCGAGAACTGTTTATTTTTTGTTTGATTTTATTATTCTACTGGAGGCCAAGAGAGGATGTGAATGTGAACTAAGGTAATGCAGTGGGAAGGAGATGGGAAATTTTGAGAGGTAAATTAAGGCTGTAACTATACAGTACAACCAAGAGTCAGACTAAGAAGGTAAAACTGTTGGCCATAGAGAAAGTTTCCTTAAAACAGAAAGGCAGAAGTGCCAGACATTTAGTCTATGATGTGTAAGGTGAAAACTGGGAAATCTGTAAGTGTGGAACAAAGGAGCATTCTAGAAGCCATAGTCCTGGGTAAACTGTGGTTGGGATTAGAAAGAACAGTTACAGTAACTAGAGTGAGAAATTTGGCAACTGTTTTGAGAGAACTGACTAATCTGACCTCTTCCTCTCTCGGGATACATGGGACACCTGCACAAGCATTGGATTTTGTCCTGCAATATCTTACAGGTACCACCCAACACCTGAAGTGTTCCCTCCCAATGAGGCCCTTGGTCCTTACCGCCTTCCACAAACCCCATATCTCAGCCAGAATGAAATGTGGATTTTATGGAATGACATGGTTGAAATTTAGCTACCAAGTTACTTAGATGTACCACTGACACGTCACAAAAGTACATACGTCTAGCCTCCAACCTCCCAGGTCACTAGCTAGAAGAATCCATCTTGATATTGGCAGCAGTCTTAGGCAGCTTAGCCAGTATATTTTGATTCTTCGTGTACTGTCTGGAGTACAAGGCAGAGGATGTTGATGGAGTACATAATTTCACTAGACCAGCAAAGGAATGGCTTTTAAGTAAGCAATACAACCACAGGATTTAAGCTAGCAGATTCAGAATGGAAGTATTATACTTCAATAGAGACCTAGACATGGTAGTTCCCTATCAAGAAGTACTCCTTGGAGAACTTCCATGGAGTACTTCACTTCATTTTGACAGCTAAAGTATAGCCTAGCATCTGGGCTATATGTGTGGAGTTCATGAGAAAATGTTGCAGGAAAAAATCCATGGATACAATAGGATAGGATTTCAGAGGTGAAGCCTGGGTTTCTTGTTCTAGGGAGTGGGATCATCCAGCTGTAAGAGGTGTGACATCTCAGTATGGTGTCACAAAAAGTGTGTGGAGTTGAGAATTAGACCTGGGGTTTGACTCTTGGATCTGCCAATCAGTCTGTGTGACCTCTCTGAAGTCTTAGTTTCTGTCTTTGTACAATAAGGATAATAGTGCCTACCTCACAGGATGAAATGAGGTACTATTGAAAAAGGCAACGTGAGTTAGTAGCATAGAACTTGGTATGTAGTATATGATCAACAAATGAGATGGTATTTATGCATGTCATCTACCCATGAAATTGGATGCTGTACTTAGCACAGGTCCATCTCTGTTTAGAGAGGCTTAAGACAGGTTCTCTACCTTGACCGCATGTTAGAATCACCTGGAGAACTTTTAAAAAGTCTAATGACCAGGCTTCATCTTAGACCAATTGAAAAATAATTTCTGGGAGTGGAGCCCAGAGATCGATATTTTTTAAAGCTCTTCATTTTGATACTAAGGTTGAGAACCACTGCTTTAAAAGTTCCCTTTAAGAAGGAGGAAAGAATTAGACCTGTGGTATGAGACCACCTGATCTGGATAGCTGTATATTTGAAAAATTTCTGAAGGAACAAAGGCTAGGGCTTGAGGTGGGCAGATAAGTGGCACGTAGTGAGCTATATTCAGAAGATAGACCACTATAGGAGGACTTCCAGTCAAGATGGTGGTATAGGCAGACATGGTTCACCTCTTCACAAAACCACATCAAAATTGCAACTAAAATATAGAACAGCCGTCACTCAGAACCATCAGAAATTGAGTTGAATGGAAATTTGACAACTATGACATTAAAGAAACCACATCCATCCAGACTGGTAGGAGGGGCACAGGCTAGAACAGGCTGATTCCACACCCACTATGTGATGGATAAAAATCCAAGATGGATATCTCAAGAGTAAGGAGTCCCAGTCCCACACCAGGCTCCCCAGCTAAGTATTCCAGTGCCGGGAAGATAAGTCTCCATAACTTCTGTCTGCAAACCCCAGCGAGGATTGAGTCAGTAGAAAAAAGTTCTGGAGCCCCAAGCAATTCCTCTTAAAGAACCTACACTTGGAATCACCTATTCAGACTCACTTTCTCTGAGCTCTGGCACTGGGGTAGCAGCCTGAAAGGTACCAGTGGCATACAGGGAGAAACTAAAGTGTCTAGCATCAAGGTGAAAAGGCCATTGTCCCTCTTCTGAGCGCTGCCCCCACAGAGTCACTGAGCTGGCAAGCTGGTGCCATATCTGAGACTCCATCAACCTGGCTAACACTATTTGACCTGCCTTGGAGATCCCCAGACACTGCCCCATCAACACCCAAGCTGCTTTTCCATATGAATGGCTGGTCTTGGCTCATATGCACAACTTCCTAAATCCTCTCAAACAAGCAACAGCTGGCCTCAGTGAGCTCCAGGCCCAATCTTAGCAGCAACCAGCCTAGATTCACAGCTTGGCTTCACCTGAGAATCTAACCAAGCCCAGCACAAGTAGCAGCCATCTCAAATTGCTTTATAGCTCAGGCAGGGTGGCCCCAGGCAGGACACAAGTCGGGGCTGACCTTTGTTTGCACCACCTAGGAAACCCCTGGGCAAGTGTACCTAGTGGACAGCTACAGACTGTGTCAGAGCACCACCACCCTGCTCCCGCACAGCTGATCCCCCACGGATGGTGGAGGTTGGTGGTAAGTAGCCACAGCCAATTCTTGCAGCTGACTGGCCTGAGTAAATCCCTCCCATTAATCTGCCAACAACAACCAAAGCCAACTATAAGAGGAGGGTGTACTCAACACACATGAAGGGCACACCTTGAGTACCCAGCTTGGGTGGTAGGGGAGGCTGTGCCACTGGACCCTACAGGACTCCTACTACATTAGACCACTCTATGAATACATGGAGTCAAAGCAGCTCTATTTAATACATAGAAACAAACACAGGGTGGCTGCCAAAATGAGGAGACGAAGAAACATGGCCCAAATGAAAGAACAGATCAAAACTCCAGAAAGTAAACAAAATGGAAATAAGCAATCTATGAGATGCAGAGTTCAAAACATCAGTTGTAAGGATGCTCAAGGAACTTAGTGAGGACCTCAACAGAATAAAACAGATCCAGTCAGAAATGAAGGATACACTAATTGAAATAAAGATCTATTTACAAGGAAACAGTAGAATAGTTGAAGCTGAGAATCAAATCAATGATTTGGAACATAAGGAAGCAAAAAACAACCAATCAGAACAACAAGAAAAACAAATCCAAAAAAATGAAGATAGTGGAAACAGCCTCTGGAACAACTTCAAGAGGTCAAACATTTGATTCACAGGGGTGCCAGAAGAAGAAAAGAAAAAGCAAGATATTGGAAGTCTAGTTGGAAAAATAATGAAAGAAAACTTCCTTAATTTGGTGAAGGAAATAGACATGCAAGTCCAGGAAGCACAGAGAATCCCAAACAAGATGGATGCAAAGAGGCCCACTCCAAGACACATCTTAATTAAAATGCTAAAGGTTAAAGGTAAAAAGAGAATCTTAAAAGCATCAAGGGAAAATAAGTTAGTTACCTACAGGGGAGTTCCCCTAAGACTGTCTGTTGATTTCTCAAAAGACACTTTGCAGGCTCGAAGGGATTGGCAAGAAATATTCAAAGTCATGAAAGCAGGGACCTATAGCCAAGATTGCTTTACCCAGCAAAACTATCATTTAGCATTGAAGAGCACATAAAGAGCTTCCCAGATGAGAAAAAAATGAAAGGATTCATCATCACTGAACCATTATTACATAAAATGTTAAGGGGATTTATTTGAGTAAAGAAGAAGATGAAAACTATGAACAATAAAATGGCAAAAAATACAAATCTATCAACAATCGAATCTAAGAAACAGACTAAGCAAACAAGAAGAACAGAGAGCCCTGGCTGGTGTGGCTCAGTGGATTGAGTACCAGCCTGTGAACCAAAGGGTCGCTGGTTCGATTCCCAGTCAGGGCATGTACCTAAGTTGCAGACCTGGTCCCCAGTGGGGGGCACACGAGAGGCAACCACAAACTGATGTTTCTCTCCCTCTCTTTCTCCCTCCCTTCCCCATCTCTAAAAATAAATAAAAACCATATTTAAAAAAAAAAGAAGAACAGAGAAAGAATCATGGTTACGGAAAGCCTCATGATGGTTGCCAGATGGGAGGAGGGCGTGAGGGTATGGGTGAGGGAATGAGGGAATTAAGAAGTACCAATAGGTAGTTACAGAATAGTCATGGGGATATAAAGTACAGCATAGGAAATGGAATAGCCAAAGAATTTATACACATGACCTAAGGACAGGAACAATGGCAGGGGGTATTGCCTGAGGGAGTGGGAAGTGCTGTGTGGAGGGGGGCAAAAGGGGAAAATTGGACTGACTATAAAAGCATAGTCAGTTAAAAAAAAAGATAAACCAATATAATAATACATGATAAGTACCCAGATTTGGGAAAGGTCAGTGACAAAGTCATTAACCTAGGTTCCAGGAATACATAAGATGTTCTGTAGAAATGAGGAATTTGAACCTCTCAAGCTGATGCTTTGATCTAGTACAGGCAACATTGATGATGATGTCTTTATTGCTTTTACCATGTGGTAAATCTTGGGCTCTCGGCAGGCCTAAAGGCAGTAGAGGGGTGAGGTGAACTTTTACAACCTGCTCTGCTCCATTGGTTGGTGAGAAGCATCAAGGCATCATTGAAGTGTATGCATGTGAATGTTCTCCAGTGGGACGGTGCACGTGGGAAAGCATGTACAGGAGGCCATTGATGATGAAGCCTCTTCTCAACCAATCAGGGTTGAGGTAGGTGCTCTAACTACCCAAGTGGTGTTTTGGTATTAGCAGATGAGAAAGGTGAGGTTCAAGTCTGTTTTTGTAGACTTTTAGTGAAAAATCCTTTGGAATAAGAGGGATGACATAGAATTTGAGCTTGTAAGGATAAGGTTCTTTCTGGTAGGTTCAACTCTGGTTTCCAAGAATATAATTCAGAAGTTGAAACCACTTCAGTCATTGGATGTCAAAACCCAAATGAGGCAGCAATGGCCAGGAAATCTGCCACATAGGGTAACTTGTCTCTAATTGGGTTCCTTTTCTTGAGAAGCACATTAGTTTGTTTAGCAAGTAAATTGGTGAAATGGCTCACCATTGTCTCCTGGGTGAGGAGACAAGGGATTTAGAGACTATGCAGAGGTCAATAATTAGAAGTTATGAAATGAGTGAATAGCAGATTATGCAGAAATGTGGAGTGGAGTGGGGTAGAAGGATAAGAGACTTGGGGTGAGGAGGGAATAATGCTGAGAGTTAGAAACAGAAAAATCACAAGTGGTGCTACTTTAGTTAAACTGTTATAAAAGCATGTTAAAATAGGAGAACTGCCTGAGATCCTATGACAAGAACTATCAGCGACAGACCACCCTTACTTTACACTCTACAGAAATATACCCAGAAAAAGTAGGTTTCTTACTTTTTCTAGTTTCACCTGTGTACTAGTATCTTTTACTGCACAACAAAATACCCCCAAACTTAGTCACTTAAAACAATAATAAAAGTTATCTCCTAATTTCTGTGGGTCAAGAATTTGGGAATAGCTCAGCTGGGCAGTTCTGGGACTGTAGTCAGTTACTGGACTTGGGCTGGAGGATCTGCTGTCAAGTCACACTGCTTCATATTAGGCATAAAATTTCAGGTTATCCCACTATTAGTGATGTTAAATTTGGTCAATTGGTTTACATCCCACTCCAGGCTCACCATTGAAAAAGGACACATTTCACCTTGCAGTTTGTAAGTAATCTATAAACAACCTGTTCCTGACAACTTGTGATCTGATGATCTGAATATCTTCATAGTCTTTGCCTGAATCAGTTATTTCACTGCGGGTTGCAAAAATGGCATTCTGATTATTCTATTCTGCACTTATTAGCTGACATACTTCTGTAAAGAAGAGCTTTCTTCTAAAGAAACAATTTTAATGAATCTTTCGGTGAACAACTGGGCAATGGTTTGCTTCTAGTTTTGTTTAAACCAATTGGAAAGACCCTGACTTTTTAAAGGATTTGTTACCAATTATTGGAGCTATTCACCAACATCTCAATAGCATCCCCAATATTTTCAGTTGCTTCTTTGTGTGGTTCCTGGA
The DNA here is from genome assembly GCA_007922815.1 of Macrotus californicus. Taxonomy (NCBI): domain Eukaryota; kingdom Metazoa; phylum Chordata; class Mammalia; order Chiroptera; family Phyllostomidae; genus Macrotus; species Macrotus californicus. Next base: position 56,800 of record VMDR010001991.1, read on the forward strand.
TTCTTAAATCCAGGCAATGCACCCTTGTAGGATTTGAGGTACAGATAGGTGAGAGGTTCACCATTCTGTGGCAGAAGAGAGGAAAAAGCACTAGGTGGGAATCAAGAAGCAGCACGACACCTTGACCGCATCAGTTTTCAGGAAGGCCAGTGTTTGAAAGCTTGTGGAAGGTGAGGATCGAGAAGTTAGTTCCGCTTAAACTTGTCTGCGTGCTCTGGGACCCCTTGGAAAGTTTTTGCCTGCCCAGTCTGAGAGCCTGCTCTGCAGGACCAAACACTCTGAACAACCTTTGACTGATGACAAGGGAAGGCAGAAATAAGGCAATTTCAAGAATGGCTTTCAAACAGTAACCTGGATATGAAGCCTTATTATCTTCATGGATGCCCCTATTTTGAATTTCAGAAGCTGGATACTCCTTCTTTCCATTCCTTTTGTAAGTTTTAAGTGGAGCTATATTTCCTATCCCTAAGGCAAATTCATTCAGTAGGCAGAGGAATAAAAATTACTCAAATCGTTTTCAAAATATTTCTCTAGCTACTCAAGTATTGTAGGGTTTTATGGGTTTGGATGGAAGACAATTGTCTCTATCTTCTTCCAAATGACTAGGGATAAGTTTTGTGATTAGAACAATATTTTTAACAGAATTAGTATTTATATAACATGCTTTATAGTGGTTATTAATAATATTCTGATTCCTTGTAAAATTATTTTATCATTAATCCATGATGTACACATGCAATCATTCTAAAAGGAACGAATAATTCAGACTTCTTTTTGGTCTCAGATAATTTAAAGAAATCTTTTCTATTTCTTCTTTCAAAGGGCCATAGAAATGAATCATATCACATTAAATTGACAAATTATTTTAGCCTAGTCCATGATTCATGATGCTGAATAGTATAGTATAGTGTGCCTATTCTGGAGTCAAGATTAGTTTCAAATCCTAGCTCTCACATGAACTAACTAGTTGTGCAGTTTGGGGCATATTACTTATCCTCTCTATTCATTAGTTTACTCATCTGTAAAACAGGTACGTTAATAATAGCACCTGCCTTGTTATTTGATAGGAGGATTAAGTGACATCATGTGCTAAATACCTGGCACATGATAAATATGAGTTGTTTTGTCTCTGTTGTTGTTATTGACTAAGAGGAGAGATGATATCTAAGTCACCAGCCTTCTGGTTTTCTGACAGTTTCTTCGAACACATATCAGCCTTCCTGATAAATGAATTTTCTGAAAGTGGCAAGTATTAGAATTAACAGAGTTGAATTTCTCTGTGAGTTAGAAAAACTAGAAAAGTTTTCTAGTTAGAAAGACTAGAATTAACCTGACTCTTCTCCTAAAATAAAAGGAGTATGTCTTAAGCTGTGGATGTTGAGCCAGGAAGGAACTTCAATTTCTTGAAAACTTAGTCCAGCTCCCCTGTGCTACTTCTTCTCTTATAGTTTGCATTTCTGCACATTGCAAGTCAGAATCTCTCTCCCCAAACATAAATATTCAAAATTGCCATAGTTAGGGTTCTGAGTTAAAAATAATCACTTATATACCAGCCTATGAGATAAATATATACCTGGTTTAAAATCTGATTTGGGATAGCCCAAATGTTATCCAAGGAATTAACCTTATTAATCAAATTTATTTTTATTGAAAATAATTTAGCAACTCACATTAAAGAATATTTTTCCATTCTCCTGTGAAATTGTAAAGCATTTAAAAATTGTTCCTAATGTCACTATCAGGTGTGGAGGTAAAGCATTTCCCAGTGAAGTCTGCAGGACTTTGATAAATGGCTTCACAAAAATCAGAAATCCCAGTCTGAGCAGAAATCCGTTTCTCCTGTTCCTCCCACCCTTCGGTGATGGAAGTCCATGTTCATTCTATGAAGCCAGCATTTTCACTCAGTTGCACCTAAACAGACTTTTAGGGAAAGAAGCTGTGGAGGATGGAGGGAGTTACCATCGCAGTGTCCATACTAATTCCCAGAATCCTTTCACAGTTTAGGGTCGGCAACAATTCAGTAAGGAAAGGGCCCGTTAAGTCAATTGGACTCTGAAAATGCTAATTGAAAGTCCTCCTTAGCAATTCAACCCTTTTCCCTTTGCCTTTCTGTAGCCAGCTGGGTCCCATGGTGACCGGTTCTGAAAGAAATCATCCCCTTCAGCAGTTACCTAGCACCATGGCAACCGAGATGTCAGCAAAGCAGGATAGACCCCGGAACAAAACAGCTCCTACCCAGCTCCCTCCCTGCCATTCCATTTCCACCCAGCCTAGGCCTGGGGATGGGGCTACAACATGCAGACATCCACATACTAGAAATCCTGTGTGTTCCCGTGGTTCTTCCCTTGAACATAGATATATGGGCATATAGTAAATTATGTTATGAGAAACACAGAGCATATTCCTCCAAAACATAGAGCATGTTTAAGGCGTGGGGATGGATGATGGGATGAGGACAGGGAGGTAGATATGAGATAGCCTTTGGGTTTAATGATATATAAAAATTACATTTCTATTTATAACGTAACAAACAATAAATTGATAGACAGGGAAGTTGAGCCCCTAAATATATGGCTGGCCTGATTTCTATTTAGACAAAAGACTTCAGGGAAATATTTTTATTTACCTGAGAGTTAAATGGACCAGGAAAAAAAATGGCTTTAGTGAACACTTGAAGTGGTTGTAATGCTGTCCGTGGTGCTGAATACTCCGTTGTCCCCGATGTGCCAAGGGGGCTCCGGAGGCTGACTAAGGATCACCTTGCCATGTTAGTGTACTGATGATAAGAAAGAAAGGGGCTGGGGACAAAGTGTCATTTCTCTCTCTATGAAGCAACTCTGAATGCCCAGGGTAAAACGGCCAGATGAAAAATAAAACAATAAACAAAATGTAGAAGGCTGGAGGTTTTGATAGTTGAATCTTCCCTTTTCAGACGGAGATTTTTGGTCAGAGCCAATCAGATCGGAGATTTCTGCTGCTTTGCTCCTGAAAGGAAAAGTGGGGGAAGGGAGAGAGAAAATGGCCACATTCTCCCCTTGAGCCACATGATCCATTTCCCATGTGACACATTCCAGAGCCTTGGAAAAGAGAAGGGAGGGGCACCAAGAGAGTGGGGCTGGGGGGTGGGAAGATGGTTTAACAGTCTACCCTGCACAGCGTCATCTTGTCTCCCTACCAGGAAGCGGGCTGTGAGCCAAGGGAAAGGCAGAAGGCAGGTATGCATGTGTTCCCAAGCTTTCCTGGTGCTTTTGGCATTCTCCAAACTCCCTTGCAAGGGCTGTTCCTGACCAAGAAGACCCGAGGAGACCGGCTCTAAAATCAAGTCCCGATGGAGGTATGTGCTCGTGATCCTGCAGTGTTGTGGCTGAGATTTGGCTTAGAGGACAAAATACCTTCTCTTTTTCCAGGCAGTTTGGAGATTTTTGTCTTGGTTTATTTGCTGGTTAGGGGCTTTAGATTTGTTATAGGTCCAGAAAAGATGCCTAGGTAGTTCTGCAAAATGCATAATTCACCAGAGTAAGTGCCTGTTGATGAAAAATTAGACAGAATTCTGTATAGTGATAATTAATAAAGCAAAGAATTAATTGATGATAATGATTTTTTTTCTTTGAATCCTGGAAAGAGGAAAAATATTACTGAAACCAACTAGAATTCATTGCTGCTTCCATAAAATCCTGTTTCATCCCTTTCCAGCTGCTTATCCTGTGCTCCTGTTCCCAGAGGTTATTGGCAGTGGCTTAAGGAGCCTGAGTGGGCAGGCGTGCTGTGTCTTTGTGCTGTGCAATCATCCTCCTTAGGATGTTCCTGCTACCAGGAGTGCTCGGGACTGTTTCCAGCACTGGGTCTGGGCAGTAGACTGCCACTGGATTTCAGATCTTACAGAATCGTTCCCAACAGGGCCCCCAGCAAGTTCTCAAAGGACTCTTCCAAAGTTACAGGCTAAAATAATCTGCCATGCTCTCAAATCTTGGAATCTTTGACCATTTCTCCCCAGCAGAGAGGAGGAAGCTAGCAAATTTAAATTTTTCGTCTTTCTGTTATACCACTTACAAAGTTCTTGCTCTACATGGTCTGGCAGAAGTAAGGCCTGCTTGAGTGTGGTTGGTAGGATAATAACATGGGTGAAATAATTTATAGTTTTAATTTGAACATTTTGCCTAAAATGTCATGTGGTATGCTTGAGTGCGATATTGGTATGTTACAGAATTACATGCTTATGATTTTGTCATGAAAGATTTTGTAATAAAAAAGGGGCATTATCTGTGCTGGATCCTATATGTAAAGCATCAGTGTAAGCACAAATAATCAGTCATTTAATCCTTATAATAACCCTCTGAAGGAGGTGTAATTAGTGCCCACATTTTGGTGATGAAGAAACTAAAGCACAGAGAGGTTGGGGAACTCTCCCAAGGTCACACAGATAGTAAATACTAGAAACAGGATTTGGACCCAAGAAACTTGACCCCAGAGTTCATGATCTTAACCACTGAACTATGCTGCTTCTCTGCTGGTGTTATTTTAAATGATGTCAGCAGTCGATTTGGTTACAAATTTTGATCAGCTGATGCTACTAGAAGATTGAGTCAGCTTGCCTGGCTAAAACAGAACCCCAGTGACATCTATATTTAATCTTGAATTATCCCAATAGTCACATTCTGTACCCCCAAATAACCCAGTAAGTAATTGCCTGTTCTCTTCCCCTTGTGCTGTATAGATATCTAGTAGTAAAACACTGTGTTTCTATGGTGACCAAATGATGTCTAAAGAAAAAAAAGAAATCTAGAATTATATCATGGTTGATTTTTTTTTTAAATTGAACCTAGAAATCCTTCCAGCATTAGAATGTAGTAATAAGACCAGTCTAAGCATGTTTTCTTTACAAGCACTTACCTGGTTTTCAAAATAAAATAAATAGATTAAAACACTAAAATTTTTAAGATAAACTATGATATCAAACTGACTAGATTTGATGCTTTAAAATAATATTATCATACTTTAAAACAAGGGAATAGATCTCTTTGCAAATTATTTTAGGTTTTTAAGGTAGAAAGAGGAAGGGTCTTTTTTAACTTCTGGGAATTTCTGAGACATAAGGATTTTCTTCCTTTGGTCTATGTGGTTTCCCTCCTGGCCCTAGATAACACAAGATGACTGACCTCATTTTTATATGCTGTGGGAAAACAAAGAATTTACTAGGCCAAAGGTACAAAGAGGAAGATTAGGCATAGGAAGCTAAAATTTGTGAAATTCTTCATGAAACGAGGGGCTTCCCTTCAGGGTTTCATTGAAGAACACTTTGAAGAGTAATTGTGCCCCTTGTAGTATTGAACTTTAGTTAGTCCTTCAGATTAAGTCTTTCATCCCTGTGAAATCTACATTTTCCTGGGACGAGCTCTCATATATACTGGCAAATGAGGAGTGGGAAGACTCAAGGCTGACAGCATTCTGCTGGAGCCAGTTTGGGGACCCATGCCTGTTTTGTTTTGCATGCGTTTATAGGGAGGATAGTGAGGAGATAAATGTGCAGTAGAAGAAAACTTGGTAACGGTCAAAATTATGCCTAAAGCTTAGGAATGCTAGTCAGACTGACCCTAGAACAGTGTCAAGAGCTCACAATGGCAAGATGTAGCCATCAGTTCTTTCCTGGGGATTACCAGTACCCCTGACATTTTAGTTATATTTAGAATGAAGTTCTTTTGATAGTTTATTTTACTTTTTAAATTGAATTCATTGGGGTGACATTGGTTAATAAGATTATATAGCTTTCAGTGTACATTAAACCATGTAAACAATGTATGTTGCATTGTGTGCCCACCACCCAAAGTCAGATCATCTTCCGTCACCAGCCATTTGGCCCCCTTTAACCTTTACTGCTTCCCAATGCCCCTTTCCTCTGGAAACCACCACACTGTTGTCTGTGTCTGTGTCTTCTAATATTTTCATGTACATCCAGATGGAGGTACCACTAACAGTCTCATTTTGCTCTGATGTTTTGCCTGGCACCATTCCCCAACGTTGAAACAGTTAACTTCGGGTTGAAAGTTGATGTCTTGAGAAGGTCAGTCTCTTCCCCAGGCCTCCCTGTCCTAATTGACTGTGGACCCAGTGCCCAGAACACTGGACCAAGAGCTCACAGAACTACAGGATTCCTCCCAAGAGATCCCTGGGATCTTCAGTGTCAGAGTGGGTTGGAGCCAGGCGGCCTTTCCCAACCCCTTTACAGTAGGACCTGAGTCCAAAAGATTGTCTCCAAGCATTTGAAAGGTCACTTAGGATTTGAACTCAAGTTAACAGACTAATTAGGGTTAAAATAGTCACCCCTCTTGATAATGTACACAAACATAACTTTTTCTATATTTCTCTATCTAATTAAGTTGCTAAAGAGAGGAAGAGTGGGGTGTGAATAAGGTATGCATCCTTGAATTCTACTCACTCATCCTACCTCCAGTGTTTGTTACCTATAGAGTGAGCTATGCAAAAGCAACAGCTCCACTGGAAGCACTAGTGCTGCATGCCCACCGCTTTGAGGCAGGACTTTCCAGATAAGCAGGTAGGCTGGTGCACACAAGAGGCGTCCATCTGAAAGCCTAGCTGGGCTTCATACTCAACCCTCGCAATCTAAAAGGGGACGTCTACTCAACCAGCTGAACAAGAGAAGACAGGAGAGAGAAAGTGGAGAAGCTTTCTCTGGAGGGAGGGCTTTGCTGAGTAAGTTTTCAACTTGGAGGCTCGGAGTGAAAGAGGAAAGCAGAAGAGGGACCCTGGGCATGGGTGAAGGATACAAGAAAGTCGTGCCTCTGCCCTGCCTTTCGGTCACAGTAACCTGCCCACCGCGAGCAAACCCTGCTGAATGAGTCGTGCCCTGCCAGCATAATGAGCAAATCCTTCCTAGGGTATGTAGGTAAGGAGGGGGAAGGACCAGAGTGGGTGCAGTTTCTCCTCTATGAACCAAAGCAAAAAATGAGATGTGAGGAGAGGTGGCCAATCCAAGAGGATAGTTTAAAAAGCAAAGAGGAGTTACCATCATGAGTGTATTTCCCTGCCTGTGGATCACTTTTCCTTGGCTACACTTTTAAAACATTCATCTCCTGGAGCCTTTCATTCAGCAGACCTTCCTAGGCTCCGGTGTCTGCCATGTTTAATCCTGATGGAAGCCTTATGGTATGCACTATTAGCCCCAATTTCTGATCAGGAAACTGAAGCTCAGAGAGATTAACTAGTCTAAAACTATATGGCACAAAAATATATACTCATTAACTGTGTAAACATATGCAAATATACATTTGATCATAGTTTCAGTGATATATATGTGTGTGTATATATATATATTATATAGGTGCATAATTTGTCCATAAACATATACATTAATGCAAATTCAAATCTAACTTTTGCTCCATGAACTTGAAGGTTGCTTTCTTGGAAAATCCTGATTGCAGACAATGGTGCAGATCAAAATTTGCCCATTGTGAATTTGACGTGGAACAAATGTAGATGCTTCTGAAAATTAAGAGTTCTTAGTAACTCCCCAGTCAGTGCTTATACTTGGTTCTTAATGAATCTTTCACCTTCTTTCCAAATAGCTTTAAATCATATTTCTCATACAGCTCTTTGCTTTGAGTGTAAGGAGTCTGCTCTTTGCCTCCCTGCCTCTTTCCTGTTTAAGTCTCACTACTAGAGATGTTGATATCGAAACCAGAGCTTGGAAATGAAACTGAACATTTACCTCCAAAACAACTTTTTGCCTCTACTTTAACTCAATGAGCACACAGCAGGTATTCAAAAAATGTTTGTGGCAATGAGTTAAATTGAGTACGGTGATGTATAAATTCTTTGGCCAGATTGTTTTCTTCAGAATTCAAAAGACCCCACACTGGGAAGAGAGGTACGGAGAATTGGTAGAGGACAGTGGGGTCCTAGTAAGTGTTCCTCCCCTGTGGAAACATAGGTGGTGAACAGGAGGGAAGCAAATGCAGGTGGCAAGTCTTTGACCAGACCACCTCTTGCAAGGAATCTTCAATAAGGGATTGTTGGCACACCCAGGGTAATTATTGAGGAGGGGCTGGCTGCCCCCTAGGTAAAATTTGGCCCCTAGGAGTCTTTTGGAGGTACATCGTACTCTTCTTGGATGTCAAAGGCTCACAGTGCTGGCCTCCAGCAGCCCCAAACAGCCTTCCTCTCTTTTCATCAAAATGCACTCTCAGTACGAGCTCTCAGCTAGGTGAAGGTGGTAGGCTATCAGTTAAATGGATGTGTGCTGTTCATCCCAAGGTCTGCCTATCAGCTTTAGTTCCTAGAGTTAAAGTGACCTTAGAAATCATCCAGACCAACTCATTCATATTGTAGACAATGGAAACGGAGATTCAGAGACATTGATTTACTTGAGGTCCTTACATTGACGATAAAAAAAAGACCTGGGTCTCTTGACTTGCTGTTTATTGCTTATAATCAGAACCAGAACCCAGGTTTCTTGGCCCCCAATTCAACGTTTAAGGTGAAGTAGAAAGCACCATACTCTTTAAGCCTTTCAGGATTTTTAATATTCTAAATGCTGGTGGGGTGGTGGAAAGTGATAGATAGGATGGCTGGTATACATTTTAGTCTTCATACTCAATTATATAAGAAATGCTATATTGGATTAGTTTCTATTGCTGCTGTAACAAACTATCACTAAGTTAGTGGCTTAAGATAATGTTTATTATGTCACAGTTCTGCAGGTCTGAAGTCTGGGTGTGCTTGGCTGGTTTTGTGCCTAGTCTCACAGGCTGACATCAAGGAGTTGGCAGGTCTGTGTTCCTTTGTAGAGGCTCCAGGGATGGTGGCCCTCCCGAGCTCATTTGGATGGTTGGCAGAATGCAGCACCTTGTGGTAGTAACATGAAGGGCACATTTCCTTGATGGCCCTCAGTTGGGGACCACTCATAACTCCTACAAGCCTCTTTTTGGTTCTTGCGTGTGGGCCTTACATGGGAGAGCCAGCAACAGCCTGTCAGTTCCTGTTCATGCTTGGGCTCTGTCTCTGACTTCTTCCGCTCATCTGTCTGCTACCCACCAGAGAAAAGAGTTTATTCGTTTGGGCCCATCCGGATAATCCAAGATAACCTTCCCATTTTAATTTCCATAACCTTCATTATATTGCACTTTTGCTGTATAACATAGCTTATTGACAGGTTCCAGGGGTAAGGGTGTGGACATCTTTCGGGGGCCATTCTGCCTACTACATACATTCTTTCCTTTAAATAATGGCACGGCTCCTACAGTCAATAATATCGTAATGACTGGGTGTGGTGCCAAATGGGCATCAGACTTATCAGGGGGTCACTTTGTAAGGTAAACAAACGTCTAATCATTATGTTATACACATAAAACTAGTATGCTATTATATGTCAACAGTCATGGAAAAATAAATTTAAAAAAGAAAAGATAAACTGCCAAGAAAAAGGGAGGGGAGCAAGTCTTCATCCTACCAGGCTAACGGGAGACAGTGACAAACACTGCTAGGCCTGTCTTCCTCTTCCTGCATCCTGGGGTTCTTCTACAAAGCAAAGAATGTGTGTTGGTCCCTCTAGCCTTGGATCCCCTCTGATTATAGCAGACATGTAATCATGGTCTGATCTGCTGTGGGTCCTTGAGGGCTGGTGGATCTGCTGCTTTGGTGCCATCCCTGGGGCTGTGGCCTCTTTCCAGCTGGGCAACACTATGCCTTGGGCCCACATCCCTAGCCACACTCCTGCATTACCACCTGTCACTTATCTGGAGCCTAGTGAGGAGCTGAGGCAAGGGTCCCAGAACTACTTTAAAAAATAGCTTTATTGAGTTATTATTTACATACCATAGAAATACAGGTCGCCATGTGTAGGATATTACATGGGATATACATATGCAAAAATGTGTTATTTATTTGAAGTTCACATTTAACTGAGCATCCTACATTTTATTTGGTGACCTCATCTGGATGGCACATTGTGAGAACATGTCTTACCCTCCCTGGTTTTCCTGCCCCACAGCCCTACAGTCAGGTGGTAGCTACCTGGGCCTTGTATAGTTTTATAAGGCACTTAGCTTTATGGTCCACACCAGGGCCATGGCTCAGGGTCAGAAGGTAAGACAGCCACTCAGAAAGCTCCCAGAGAGCCTATGTGGCCTCTTTAGCCATTTAGCATAAATTCAGGGGTGTGTTCATAAGTTCAGGGCACCGGACGGGTTGCCCAGTAAACCCTGCGCTCTTGGAAGTGGTGGGCTGGGAAACGTTTAACGCCTCTGCAGGAAGGAAAGCATGATTTGTAGTGTTTGCCAGTTTCTGTGGCACGAATATTCGTACCTTGGCTGATCGAAGATACCAATGTGATGTCATTGAACTAGGGGTTGGGAAGAAATGTGCACAACTGTCTCTAGGGAGCCCATGCAAACCAGCCCTAGCCCACCAGTGCTCCAGGTGGTTCTCATTTTAATATACATGCAAATCAAGCCTCCATAACAATGAAATGCTTAAGAGGAAATATCTTACCATTATGGTATTTTCTATAGTAAAACTATTAAAATTTTAAAACCACACAGTTTCCTACTTGGGGTAATACCATTGATAAAACTATTTCTTCACTTCAATTCAGACTGATAGAGTTATGCTTTCATTCTGCATTTAAAGGCAACAGTTCATCATCATCCATAATGAATTTCTAAAACTCTCATTTTTTTATTCCGAAGAGAGGCTGTATTTCCAGAACAACACATCTACTGCACTTTTAATGCTAAGCCTCCCTTCAATATGTGGTGGCGGTGATTTTTTTCCCCCAAATGTTCACTATTTCACATATTTCTGAGCTAGCACGTTGAACAGATGTATCTGTGGGTTAAGAGTCTGTGGGGGAATAACTTTATGTTCCTATGTTTGGTTGGAGTCCAGAAAGACCTGTCTATGTATAGCTAGTTCCACCTTCTGAATTCAGATCCAGCCCTTTGTGGTCTCCCTGGGCGTGAAGCCCCGGCGGCGGTGAAGAGCAGGGGTGCCGTTGGAGTGAGGCAGTCCTAGGGTGACCACTCTCCAGCTGCATGGCCTTTGGGAAGAGCTTCAGCTTTTTCATTTATAAAACAGGGCTAATGATATGTCCTGCCTCTGAGGGCAACACATACAATATCTGACATAGCACAAAATACGTATCAACTCTTGGTAGTACTAATGTTATAACTACTCTTCTCACTGTAATTAATCTTATCGCTCATTAATAAACAGCCTTATGTATCTGTGTAGGTCCAGCAGATGCTTCCCATTCCACAGAAAATATCATTTTTTTCCCAACCAAATCATGTAAAAATTCAATATTATACAAATTCTACTTTGACATTCAATTTTTGAACCAATCTCAGAAATAAAAATGATCTTCCTACATTGTGAGAATGTCTGTACATCTTTGTAATTTTAAGAAGGAAGGAAATCATTCACTAGGATTTTTGAGTCTGAAAGAAACCTGACCAGCAGTTGATGAGCTTCGCCAGGAACAGCCGCAGGCAGCACTGCCGGCGAACAGCTGGCCACCTGTGCCCCTTGGTTCTCATTGCAGCCCTCTCATCAGTTCACAGCCCTTCATCCATTCACCCACCCTGCAAAATGTGAGCTCCAAACAGTTCAGGTCATGACTCTCACATAGGCATGGCACGAACATGTCAAAGATTTGTGAACTTGTTATTGGAGGAATCGACGAGATAATAAGGCTGATTCCAACAGCATTTGAAGAAACAGGTATTTCTAGGGCTTTGTGCTTTTGTTTTTTTAGAAGAATGTCAGCATAAGATTTCTAGGTAGTCACAAAACTGGATAATGTCCTCCAGGGCGATAAATCTGTTACCTTTAGGGTAATTTTTCCTGCTAGACAGAAATCTGCCTGTTAACATGGAACTTCACGATGTCTGGACCCCAGTCGTGTAGTAAATGGCAAAATCAGGCACAGGTACATTCTCCCAGAGAATTAGTTCTTGGAGAATCCCATCTAACAATGTCCTGGCATGACTTTAAAAAGATTTGCTCTACTTATTTTCAAGCATTGTATCATTTTTATTAACACATCCATCCATTTCTTTGTTCAATAAACCTTTTTTAATATCTGTATGCTCCAGGGATATGCAGATAAAGACACAATCTCTGTCCTCAAGGAATTGATAACAATAGGGGAGACGAACATTCAAAATAAAATTTGCAGTACAAAATGATAGTCATGTGCCCTCGCAGGCTCCCAGAACCCCATCACTACAGAGGTCCATCCAATCCCTAGTTCTATGCCATGTCAACCTACCCACCGTTTTCCCCAGTTATATATTAAAAAACATCTCTTAGAGCCTGACAGATGAATCGTTCCTCTCTTAGATACTATGTAGAGATGTATTTTTACCCAGTGGTGTGTGTCACGTGGCAGCATCAGAACTGGTTGGGAAAAAAATCGGTTGAAGAGAAACGGGGTAAAGAACTCTTTCCTGTTGCTCCTGAAATTACTGCATAAGAATGACTTGGAAATAGTTACTAATTAAGTAGTCCTTATACTTCCAAAATACTCCCTTGAAGATGTATTTATTTCCAAATTAACGTAGTGGGAAACCTTTCTGAAATTTGACTTTTGGACGCTAGAATTTAGGTATAATATGGCAGACTATTTTTTCCAGGAGGGGGGGTCAGCCTGCCTGAGGACACCTAACCTACCTCCCCTCTCCCTTAAACAAGGGTTCTGTTTCGTGTAGCAGTTGACCTGGGTGACTTCAATTTCACCGGCCCTGCTCATATGTTTTCCCCTGTCTCCATGGTCACCAATGTGTCAGCCACGGAGAATACACAATGATGCTCTGTGTGCTTGTCACTCCGCACAGAGCCACCTAGAGTAGGACTCCTGTATTTCAGTTCTCTGTCCTTGGGGATTCGACTGAGTAAATATTTAATAAGCAATTATTAATGTAAGGAACTCCAGTGGAGGCTGTAGAGCATGGGGAGAGAATAACACCCTCCTTCCAGGAGCCACGGTGTAGTGGGGGAAGACAGAAACATGGAAGTACTTCTCAAGCAGTGACTCTTAAATCCTGGCTGCCCAGCAGAGTCACCTGGGGGACTTTGAGACATCCCGATGCCCAGGCAGCACTCCAGACCAATTCAGTGAGAGTCCTGAGGCAGGACCCAGGCGTCAATAGTTTTGTAAAGCTCCCTGGGAAAGTCCTGCGTTGCGAAGCTAGAGAGCCAATGGGTCTAAAGCAAAAGAAGTGGAAGTGCTGCAGTAAAGGCCCAACCAAGTGCCACACAGACAAGGACACCACAACCATCCTGGATGCGCTGGTACTGTTGTCTGCTGTCTGACCACACGGCAGCCCACGAATGCGGAAAATGTAGCCTGTCACGGTGACCATGGGAAAACTTCGGGTCAGTTTGATTGTAGGGCGTGGAGAAACTATACTCTCGGGGAGGTACGGTCTGCAGGGAACTGTTTCTAAAGGGGAAAAGGGCCCAAAAAGATCGACCCAGAAAGAGGACCCCCAAATTCATCCCACACGTGCATGTGCTCTCTCTCTCTCTCTCTCTTTCCCTTCAGGTTTTCTTTTTTTTTTACTCGCTTTTTTCCCTGGAAGAGTCCCATTCCTTCTCGAAAGCTCCACTTCAAACCTCACCTCCTTTGTGAAACATTTTCTTTTCTTCTTCCTCTCCCAAGCAAAATCGGGGCCCTGTTTTTCTCTGGCACTTAGGCCCTCCTCTGGTTTTAGCAGTTAATTATAATTATTATAGAATTTAGTTGTAATATGGCAGACAGTTTATTTATAGATTTATTTGTTCATGGGCCTTATCTTTGTCTCTTTAGTACCCAGCACAGTTCCTCAGTTTACTGACTGAACAAAGAGAGCTGCGGCAACTTCAGGTCAAATCAGAAAGTCATGCCATCATCAGGGGAGACCTAGACTCAGGCACGCCCCAGGTTCCCTTGTCCCATTTCTGAGTACCACGGTCCTCTGCTTCCAAGCGGTGGGACTGGAGAAAGGAGCAGACGCACGCACTGGTGCGAAGCCACTGGAAGGAATACAGAAGAAGGCGTCACAGAACTTGAATTGTAGGGGCGAGCAAGTTCCTCGCACTCCCATAGCAGAGTTTTGCCGTGAGAAAAACAAAAGGAAGTCCACAGGTTTCTAAGTGAGTGAATTACTGACTGTGGAAAGGTGCCCCTGAGCTGACCCTGGTTTTCTTTAGGCCGCAGGATCCCCAGACAGGAACGGTTCTTTTTGTCTGAAAAAATTGCTCGTCCGTTTTATTTTTAAACTTTCAATTTTTTTTTTTTAAATCATGTTCTCTTCTTGGCATCTGATACGCTTTACATATGAAGGTGGAAAGATTATTTCCATTTTATAAGAATAAGGGTCATGCATTCTAGATTTTCTAGGACAGTGCTAATTTTAGAGTTTATGTTCTGTTTTTAAACTCTGTGTCCCGATTTTTTTCATATGGACAGTACGGTTGCTATTCTTACAGCTGACTGTCAACTGGCCTGCCGTGCTTAAAGGCCTTTTAGTAGGCAAAACGTTGAATTACCTTGCATTTCTCTTTGAGAAGTTAAGTAGGGCTGCCTCCCGGTCCCCAAGAAAAGCCCGAGAGTGTCGCGGAACTGGCACTTGATGCACATTTCTCTGAGCTCCAGACTTCTGTTGGTGTGGTTTCTTGGCGAAGACAATATGCATGAACTCTCGTCTCCCTTCCACAAATGAGTGCAAAAACTTTCAAGGAAAAACAGGTCATTAAGAACTGTTTTCTAATCCCACTTCTAAAACTTCAGAAACGTTTCTTTGTGAGGCGGTCACAGGAGCCCCACGTGAGGGGCACTAGGCCCTTCGAGATCCTGTTGCTGGAACTGCACTTCCCCACCCCCAGCCCCGTGCCACTGGCCAGATGGAATTGCTCTGGTTATTACGGATTCAATTGCGTTCTCTTTTGCTTAATAGATTGGGACCAACTGAAACATTAATAATCCCACTGCGATCAAAGTCCCCTCAGTTTTAATCAAATGGTCCACAATTAAGCAATCTTTTCACCTATTAAAAAGTGTGATTTTTTTCTCACTGAGTAGTACAAAAAGATAAATGTTAAACTTTATAATATTCTTTTATATCTAAGGATCATAAGCTCTTAAAAAGTGACTGAGTAGTTGTTATATTAGTTCATTTTTAATCGTCTGAATGCATAAGGTTTCTAGTAACCTGGTTATATTCTTTAGAAGACATCGTGTATGTTCTTCAGTCAATATGTCATTTTATGAAACAATAACTAGAGAACAGCATGAACAAATGTCATTGATTGGCGATTGGCGGCAAGGTTTAGTACGTGAGCTGCATGATCTTTTGGAAAAAGCAAGCTATTTTCAGATGTCATTACATGAGGAGCTACTTCTGGCTCACGCAGAGGTGTTATTACAGTAGCTCCTTGTGCTTCCATAATGCTCCTGTGATGGAAATTCTGCAATAAGGGCAAGGAGGGCCCTTTCCAGGAGCTCACCAGTCTGTATTCATAGATCGCTGTTAGCTATTTGCATGGCTGACATCTGAGTGTTTGCCTCAGCCTGAGTGTTCCTCTCCTGCAGCCTCATCACTTTAGTGTTAAAACATTCGGGAACTTCTCACTTGCCCAGAATTTCAACAGCTATTCAGCTGGCTTTAACACTCTCACTGTGAGCTGTCTACTCTCTGCTGTCCCCAGTGAGTGAAGGGAAAAGGGTATGTTTGGGAGTGGGGCTTGGTATGAGTTCTACAGCTGACTAAGGGTCAGGAGGGTGAGGCCAAAGGGAGCCTGTGCTGGGAGCTGCTAAAACAGCTCCCACCATGAGAGAAACGGAGCCAGAGTCTCTCCTGGATAGTAGTCATGGTTTCCTGCCAGCACACAAGTCCTGCTCATTGACAAATGACAACTAACCAAAGTGTCAGATAAGACAGGAAATCGATCTCTGTAACACCCTTTTAACAGGAGGCTTCCCTTCTTCTTTTCTCATCCAGAACTGAGAGAAAGAAAATGAATATGGTGTTTGCCCACAGAATGGGTAACAGCAAGCCACCTTTGGTTACTCCGACACTTCCGGTGCCCTTCCAAAACCACAGCCGCCCTGAAACAGCCACACCTCTGCCAAGCCAAGACTTGACGGAATTGTATGAGGAGCACGGCTGGATGAGCAACAGGACAGAGCTGCAGTATGGACTGAAACCCGGGGAGGTGGCCACAGCCAGCATTTTCTTTGGGACCCTGTGGTTGTTGTCTATCTTTGGCAATTCCCTGGTTTGCTTGGTCATCCACAGGAGTAGGAGGACTCAGTCCACCACCAACTACTTCGTGGTCTCCCTGGCGTGTGCTGATCTTCTCATCAGCGTGGCCAGCTCACCTTTCGTCCTGCTGCAGTTTGCCACTGGGAGGTGGACACTCGGCAGTGCCATGTGCAAGGTCGTGCGGTACTTTCAGTACCTCACCCCGGGCGTGCAGATCTATGTTCTCCTCTCCATCTGCATCGACCGGTTCTACACCATCGTCTACCCTCTGAGCTTCAAGGTGTCCAGAGAAAAAGCCAAGAAAATGATTGCAGCATCGTGGATCTTCGTTGCAGCCTTTGTGGCTCCTGTGTTCTTTTTCTACGGGTCCGGCTGGGACAGTCATTGTAACTACTTCCTCCCTTCCTCTTGGGAAGGGACGGCCTATGCTGTCATCCATTTCTTAGTGGGCTTTGTGGTTCCATCTGTCCTCATAATCCTATTTTACCAGAAGGTCATAAAGTATATTTGGAGAATAGGCACTGATGGCCGAACTGTGAGGAGGACAATGAATATTGTCCCAAGGACAAAAGTGAAAACTATCAAGATGTTCCTCATTTTAAACCTATTGTTTTTGCTCTCCTGGCTGCCTTTTCATGTAGCTCAGCTGTGGCACCCCCATGAACGAGACTACAAGAAAAGTTCCCTTGTGTTCACAGCGATCACATGGATATCCTTTAGTTCTTCAGCCTCCAAACCTACTCTGTATTCAATTTATAATGCCAGTTTTAGGAGAGGAATGAAGGAGACGTTTTGCATGTCCTCGATGAAATGTTACCGAAGCAATGCCTATACTATAACAACCAGTTCAAGGATGGCCAAAAAAAACTATGTTGGCATTTCAGAAATCCCTCCCACGGCCAAAACTATCACCAAAGACTCAATCTATGATTCATTTGACAGAGAAGCCAAGGAAAAAAAGCTTGCTTGGCCCATTAACTCAAATCCACCAAACACTTTTGTTTAATATCTCAGAATTCTTTCAGTTATTGTTATGCACTAGAAATTAAAAGGCTTTAACTATAAAAACAGAAGTTATTTATACATTTTTAGTCAACTTTCTGAGGGAAATGTTTTCTTTTGTAAAATGCATTCACTTATCGATTATAGTTTTTATGGTTTTAATTTTTGTTTACTTTTCATTGTAGAGGAAGCATTCATATTGAGCTCCTTTTACTGTATTAGTTACATGCACAAAAAAAGAGAACACATTCCCACTTTTTATTTACCGTTAGGTTCAAAAAGCATAAACCATGCACAGTCTTTGATTGATGAACCAACCAAGTTTTATTGTTTCCATTTTCTCCTCTCTCCTGAAATGCTGTAACTGTGGGCTTCTGTTTTAAATGAAATCCCTCGTCACACATTTCTTATATTTCTTTTATTAAGGAACACGAAGAAGTGTTAATATTGTACATGTTTTTACCTTACCTTCTTCTAAGTAATCACTGTCCAGAAAGCACTCCATATACAGTATTGAAAATATACTGGAATTGCTGGACAGTCTTCTGTGGTTGGATTTTAATCGGGATTCTTAGGGAAAGAAAACTTAAAGGTTGGAGAGAATAAGAAAATTATCCCAGGATCCTTCCGTGGTACCCAGTGATATGCATCATGAATGTGGATTCATGTGTCTCCCACACAGGATTTCAAGAAAGGTGGCGATGGAGGGTGGGGTGGGCTTCAGAGTAGAGGCAGTTCTCCTACCTGGCTCCAGGTTCCCATAGACTCAGAGGAAAGGGTAGAGATGCATCCTGTGAGGTGGAGTTTGAATTTTCTCCTTTGCCTCTAACCTTCAGTGAAAGCATTATTATAACCAGCCTGCCCATCCTGCTTCGATGTACTTCCCTGTGGGCGGGCCTTCAATCACAGGTTTACCCAGGATGCCTGGAGCTGAATCCCTGGGCCAGAGTTCTCGCTCAGGAATGACAATATTTCCCACCAAGCATTGAGAGCAGTCATTTGCCAGATAAGGTTGGCAGTTTTGCCTCTCCTGGTGGGCACAATCCTTCCCTTCCCTTTCCAGCATTGCTACTACCTGCTCAAATTCACTGTTTCAAAGCACATAACCAAGATCTGCTGGAGTTACTTGACTGTGATTACCTCCGAGGTTCCACCCCTCTGTAAAACCGTATGTAAAGGAAACAAAGAATTAGAGATTTGTAGGGTAGAAGGGATGTTGGGAGACCCTAGTACAAGCCCCTCACTGATTAGAAGACGAAATTAAGACCAACAGAGGTCAAATTAAGGGTAAACTAAAATGCCTTCTACTACCAGCCCAGGATCCTTTCGCCATTCCCCTTGCTGCGGCATGATTCATTTATTGAAGAGAAAACCCTCGCTGAGTGTGGAATAATATGAAGAGCATACACAATTCCCCACTGTTTGGTTATCATGCTAATTCACCTGGAACAGAAACGACTTCACGGTGCTGTAATCAGTGGAGATGCAAATCAACTTGGTCAAATTGATTTGCAGAATGACCACTTGATGGCACTGTGGCTAGTAGGCAGAGCCCACCACCTCTTCACGATGCCTGTCACAGTGGCGATTTCGGAGAAATCCTGTCTCATAGCAACAAGACGGTGAAAATTGCTGAGCACCCAGAAGCAGCTGTAGATTAACTAATCAATCAGTGTGTTCAAAACACAAGCATCTAAACATTGGAGGAGATTCCAAAATAATTGATACCTTTTACAGACGTGAAGTCGCTAGTCAAAATATTATTTTAAACCCATTTTACAAAGGATATCATTTTCAAAAACACCCTCAGACCATCAAGATACCAGTAGTTTCACCCACACTTAGAAGGGCCTCTCTCTTTTCTGCTCCTGTTATCACTTGACTCTGAGAATTCATGGACCTTTTCACAGCCCTGTAATTGAGGCTTTCCCTAAAAGTAAATGTTCCTATACTCCTGGCAAGTAGGCATTTAAATTTATTTTAGGTCTATTTCATTTCCTCACACTCTTTAATTTTTCGAGCCCCTACTTTGGGCCATTCTGAACTTTTTGCTCAACTGAGCATTTCTGTTCAGAAGTTCTGTATTCTTTCTCAAAAGAAGCCTCTTTAAAAGTATGTGTTGCTTTAAAAACTCTCTATCAATCCTACACAATTAGGGTTCACCTCTAATTTGTAGAATGTGTGATTTTAGTTCTGTGGGAAAACAACACTCAACCAATCTAGTTTAGCTCTGCTGGGCTCTGCAGTGATGAACATGTGTATCTGCTTTTAGGGCTATGATGCAGGTCTGGAAGCTTGAAAACATAATCTGGCTTTCAGCAGGCAGATGTCAATAAAGCAGCCCCAGCTGCTTGCCCACAACAGCCAGGTATAGGAGATTAAACCTCCTTCAGCGATTTTGAAGGGGTCTTCTCTATTCTGCTGCCCTGCTACATTGCCCAGAGAACAATCTCTTTAAGAAGACCATATTCTGCCGTGGCCGGGTGGCCCTATGGGTTGGAGCGTTGTCCCCATACACCAAAATGTGTGGGTTCGATCCCCGGTCAGGGTGCATGTGGAAGGAAGCCGAGCCATATTTCTCTCTCACATTGATTTTTTCCCCTCTCTTTCTCCTTTCCTCTCCCCGAAAGCAATAAAAAAATATCCTCAGGTGAGGATTAAGACACATTTAGAAAGGTTGTTTTCTGTTAGATTTGACCACGGCACAGATTGCTTGACGACGTGAAAGTAGACGCGAAGGGTTACGTGGCAGAGGGGTAGGCAGCACACTGGCTGAAAAGAACAGATTTATACTCTGTTCCTCAATCTAGATTCGTTTAAACTGCTGGGCTGTCTGATGGGCCCTTTAAAAATTAGCACAAAACTCCAGTGACATATCCAGCCAGTACAGTTTTTCTTTGTCCCAAATAGTATGATGGTCACTTTTCAGGGCTCTGGAACCAACTTAGGTGTTGAAGTTTAGGGTCTGCTTACCAACTGTTTAACCCAGCAAAGTGCTCTCAAACCTCAGCGTCCTCATTTCTAAAATAGGGAAAATAACAGTGTCCACCTATAGTAGGGTTCGCCAGTGAAACAGAGTCAATAGGACATAGATGATAGACAGATGATAGTATTTTAAGAAATTGGCTCATGCTATTGAGGGAGTTGGTTAGCTTGAAATCTATAGGGCAGGCCAGCAGGAGTGAGTTCACCTTCTTTGAGAAACCCCATTTTTGCTCCTAAGGCGTTCAACGAATTGGATGAGGCCCACTCCTATTATCAAAAATAATCTCTTTATTACTTAAAGTCAGCTGATTGTAGATGCTAACCATATCTATAAAATAGCTTGATAGCAACACCTGTATTAGTGTTTGATTAAATGACTAGGTCCTGTAGCCTAGTTGACTTGTAAGACTAACCATCACACTACTTCATAGGATTGTTGTAGTAACAAAATAAGCCCAAATCCATATAAATCATTCAGTGCATTACCAAATACCTGGGAAGCCCTCAATAAAGGTATCTGTTGTTATTTTAATTTGGTCATTGCTACCCCAATGAATTTTTCTATCTTCCAAATTACTCAGCACCTATTGCCGTGTGCTAACTATAGTAGAAACAGGTTTTGACCACCACTCTCAAACATGTCATTGTTTTCCTTCTTTAGCTTGCTCTCTCTCTCCTTTTTTTTTTTTTTTTTGTTTAGTTCTGCTAAGATTTTGCAGACTCAAGGTGGAAGGAACAATTGGGAGCAGGAACTTGAATGAAAGGGATGGAGGTGGTAGAGCAACTTCTATTCACCATTCACCCCAAAGGGAATTTTGCCCCTTGAAATGTTTCCTAAGAAGGAATGGCTTAAAATCAGGACACACAAAATACTTGAGAATTTAGACTTTTATCATCACTTTTGTGTTGGAACCCCCACTTACGCAATAGAAAGAACCGATGAGGGAAACCAGTACTGACTGTTAATTTAACTGTTCATTTTGGGGGACTACAAGAACCAGTGACATGGGACTTAAGTTGCTCTTGGTCATAATTAGAGACACCTATGTAGCTGAAACATGCAACAATTGTATACTTTCAGCTAAACCATAAGTGAGCTATGCCAACTAGAAACACATCTCAGTGAAATCAAGGGAAACTGAAGTCAAGCTGTGAAAAAAAACTATTTGGTAACTGGAGTGGGAGGGGAAAGAAACCCAATGAAACTCAAAGACTCAAACAATGAACACAAATATTGTAAGGAACTTTTACATGTGTTTTGAAGAAATATGTAAACTAAGAATGGTTTATGGCTTTTTTAAAAAAAAGAAAGACATGAGTATGCTGTTTGAAAGACAAAAAGAGAAAGTACTACTTATATTTAGAAATGATTGGTTTTGTGATTTAAAAAACCTGCAACTGAAAAAGTCCCCATACTAAAACTCAATATAATTTAACGGACTAGGTCAAGATCTAGAATAGCACCTATTTCAGTTTTCTTTTTCTGTTTTTTTTAATTTTTTAAAAATTTTATTGATTGATTTTAGATAGAGAGGAAGAGAGAGAGAGAGAGGGAAAGAGAAAGACCAACTTGTTATCCACTTATTTATGCACTCATTGTGTATGCTGTGACCGGGGATCAAACCCACAACCTTGGTCTATCTGGACTATGCTCTAACTGAGCATCCTGGCTAGGGCTCAGCTTTCTTTTGTTTGTTTATATAAGCTATTACAGCTTGTGGAAGGTGAAAGCGAGACCCTGCCCCATGGCAACTAGGATCACCAGCAGGAGGGACGGACAGGCACTCATCACCCAACCTCAGGTGTACAACACTGTAATTTGAAATCTGTGTACTCTGTTGTGTGCTCACCAACCACCAAAAGTCTGGTTTCCTTCCATTAGCATATATGTGAGCCCTTTATTTAGTTTGTTCTCCCCCTATTCCCCTCCTTCTGGTAAACACCATTCTGTTGTACCCATGAATTTGTTTTTCTTTGGTTAGTTACTTTTTTTATATTTCACATATGAGTGAAATCACATGATTTTTGTCCTTTTCTGTCTCACTTATTTCACTTAGCATAATACCCTCGAATCCATCCATGTTCTTGCAAATGGCAATATTTCATCTTTTTTTATGGCTGAGTATTCTATTGTACATACTCGTGTATTAGAGTAGGGAGGGGCTTTTAGGTAAGACTCACATGACTGATTGATCTGACTACACAAAATAACAATGTTTGAAAAAAAATACCATAACAAAGCTTTAAAAGATGATCTGCTTCACAATGACAAAGGGCCGATATTCTTAAATAATTAGCGCATTGTATTTTATAGGTGAAAGTGATTGGTTAAGGGAGAGGAACATGACCCCAGTCAGGCCAATCAGAATCAAGGAGACTCAGTTCTGCAACTTTTGTGAGCTATCTGGGAAGCAAGCGCGCTCTTTCCTGCTGGCCTTGGCATGAAAAGCTGCAAGGGCTAGCGTGCTGCTCCTACTAGAGCCAGCCGGTGCAAGGCAGAGCACGGGGAGAGGACCACCTCTCTCATTACGCTGTTTGAGTCTCGAGTCCAGTTTTGCCTGAAGCTTCACTTCATGGTTCTTAGTTATAGGAGATAGTTCCTTTTTTTTTTTCTTAAGCCAATTTGGGATGTCACTTAAGATCAAATGTGACCTAACTGATAATACAATTCACTACTAAAACAGGCAAAGGGCATGAAAATAAGAATTCATTTTGTACATAAAAAAGTTATTCAAGCCCTGGCTGGTGTAGCTCAGTGGATTGAGTGCAGGCTGAGAACTAGAGGGTCGCCAGTTCGATTCCCAGCCAGGGCACATGCCTGGGTTGCAGGCCAGGTCCCCAGTGGGGGCTGAGCGAGAGGCAACCACACATTGATGTTTCTCTCCCTCTCTTTCTCCCTCCCTTCCCCTCTGTCTAAAAATAAATAAATGAAATCTTTAAAAAAAAACAAAAAAAAAGTTATTCAACTTCATTTATAAATAAAGAAATGCACTTAGATTAAAACAGTAAGATACCTTATACCTATCTGGTGCACAGCACGTTAATAAAGGCTGACTTGGTAGATGCAGGGTAATAATTACACGTGTATGTTATTGGTAGGGTCATGAATCCAGCTGCCATGCTGGAGATGTAACATTCTGAAAGATAATTTGAATGACATCTATCAAAATACAAATGCACTTTGACCCAGCAACCCCGTTTTACAGATTTAGCTGTCATGTACTAGCCCTTGTGTACAAAGGGGTGTATGGGATGTTTATCGAAGCATTATCTGTAAGAACAAGACCGGAAACAAATGGTGGCTAGTAAGGGACTCATTAAGTTATTGTACATTCTTATAATGAAATACCATGCAGTCATTAAAAAGAATAATATGTGGCTACTATAAAAAAGGTGAGAAATAACAAGTGTTGGAGAGAATGTGGAGAAAGGTTGAACACTGTTGAACACCCTTGAACACTGTTGGTGGGATTGTAAATTGGTGCAGCCAGTATGGATAAGAGTATGGAGGCTCCTTAAAAAAAGAAAGAATGGACAACCATATGATCTAGCAATTCCTCTCCCAGGCATTTATCTGCAGAATATGAAAACACTAATTTGTAAAGATAAATGAGGTTTGTCCAGGAAGTATCCAGCCCAGCCATGTACTATGAAACATTTAATAAGATATAAGATACAAGAAACGTTGTTCATAGGACAATGACACCATAGTCCCCTTCAGAGTAGATACCTTGGGACCTCGCACAGTTCTCCCAGCATCTCTTCCACTGTTCAAAAACACTCTAAAACCCTTTGTTAGAATCGCTGTCAGCTGCCCTGTTATATTTTGCTGAAGCTCACTGATGGGTCGAAATCTCTTCCCTTTCAAAGGTGACTTTAGTTTTGGGAAAAGCCAGAAGTCACAGGGCACCAAATTTGGGCTGTAGGGGGGCTGAGTCACCTGGGTGACTTGTTGTGTTACCAAAAAACTCTGCACGAGACGTGACACATGAGCGGCTGCATTGTCAAGGTGAAGCTGCCCATCACCAGTTTCCCATAGCCATGGCTGTTTTCAGCGTATTGCATCTCTCAATTGACAAAAAACATTGAGACAGTGCTCCTTTGGCCTAGAGGGGCATACTCGTAATGGACAACACCTTCCCAATCAAAAAACACAGTTCACGTGGTCTTGATCTTGCTGCGACTTTGCCGCACCTTCTTTGGGCGTGGAGAACCAGGTGACTTCCATTGGGACAACTGGGCCTTCGTTTCTGCATCACAGCTGTAGACCCACAGTTCATCTCCAGTTATGACCCTCTTGAGGAAATCTGGTCATTGGTAGGGGTTTGAATGAGGTCATTAGCAACTGCAGCACAGTGCTCCTTCTGCTCTGGCAGCAGAAGCCACGGAACAAATTTTACCGTGACATGTTTCATGCCAAGATCCTGCATCAAAGTCTCGGACAGTAGCTTTTGGAATCCCCAGATCAGCTTCTAGTTCTCACACTGTCAGTCGCCGATCTTCGTTGATTGCAGTCCGTACACGTTCCACATTCTCAGGTGTTCTGCTTGTTGCAGGCCTTCCAGAACGTGGATCACTCTCAACAGATTCTTGACCATCTTTGCAACGTTTGTGCCACTTTTATTTCCACTGCACTCATTGCGTCGTCCCCTAAAGCCTTCTGAATCGTCCGAATAGTTTCCATGGAGGAATGTTCAAGCTTCGAGCAAAATTCGATGCAGATTCGTTGTTCTACTCACTCAGTCATTTTGAATGCAACGGCCACACAGTACACATGCTGCCTCAACAGCGTCTACCGTCCCCACTTCCTAGTACGGTGAAGTCATCATTGTTCATGCATGAGTATTCTAGTCCACTCTCCTGGGCTGCCGGGTTACAGAGAGGCCGTGCAAACTGTTCTTGTTGTATTAACAAAGGCTGGACTTTTTCCAGACAGACCCCATCTTCTTTATCCAGCCATCCATCGAAGGAAACTTAGGTTGTTTCCATATCTTGGCTATTGTAAATAATGCTGCAAATGAACATAGGGGCACATACCTATAGTCGAGGGCTCTTTTTAGCAATACAGTAATCTCCCTCACCCGAGTTTTCACCTTCTGAGGTTTCAGTTACGTTTGGTGAAACACAATCTAAAGATATCAAACGGAAAATTGCAGAAATAAGCAATTCATAAATTTTCAATTGCCCACCAGTTTGAGTAGCTCGATGACATCTACGTCCCTGCTCCATCCCACCTGTTAGTCACTTAGTGAGTTGTCCCTTTATCAGCGTTTCCCCGCGGTATGCACTCCCCGTCTGTCAGTTAATTTAGCATCCATCTAAGTTATCAGGTGGGCGGTTGCAGTATCTAGGGCTTGTGTTCGAGTAATCCTTCTTTTACTTAATACTGATCTCAAAGTGCAAGAGCAGTGATGCTATGAGCCCAGATACGCCAAAGGGAAGCTGTCAAGTGCCTCCGTTAAGTGAAAGACGAAAGTTCTCGGCTTGATAAGGAAAGAAAAAAACCCATATGCTGAGTAAAAAACAAATCTTCTATCTGTGAAAAAGGAAAAAAATTGTGAAAAAGGGAAAAAAGATCATGCTCGTTTTGCTGTTGCACCTCCTCCAAAGTTCTGGCCATGGTTGTGGTAAGTGCTTAGTGAGGACAGAAAAGGCATCGCATTTGCGGGCGGAGGGCGTGAACAGAACAGGTGTGTTGATTGACAGCAACGTGCTGTGCCAGAAATCACTGAGCCTCTACGAAGACTTCAACAAGCAATCCCCAACACAAGTGACCACATCCACATAATATTTTATCACAGCGTATTGTTGTAATTGTTCTATTTTATCACTAGATACTGTTTTTAATCTCTTACTATGCCTAACTTATACGTTAAAATTTATCCTAAGTATGTGCAGGAGAAAACGAGCTAGATTGGGTTCAGCACTCACGATTTCAGGCGTCCACTGGGGGTCTTGGAATGCAGCCCACGCCGACAAGGGTGGGGGACGACTGCACAACTGTAGTGATGAGAAGACTTGGGTATTCGTCGTCAACCTTAAACATGGAGCAACAAGGCCTTTAGTCCAAATGAGCACACTAGGGCATGGTGGAGGAATTTCAATTTGGGACAAGTAAATTAGAGCAAACCACAGGCAAGTCCAAGGAGACAAAGGGACTCCAGCCAGCTTTTATTAGGTTTTAGGAGGGAATTGGGAAGGGCTGTGGTAGTTCTTTATTGGCTGCAAGTGGTCGGCACCTTGTTGCCAGGTCAGAAGGAAAGCCCTTTCTTCCTGCCGGGATCTGCAGGCTGTGGTGAGTGAAGTGCTCATGATGCTGCTCCCTTCACGTCTTCCCGACCCCATTTTGACCGAGGTTTCCTCTGTTCGTTTGCACACGGTGCACGAGCAGACAGATCAGTGAGACAGAATGGAGTCCTCCAGTGGTTTAAATACTTAGAACTTTAACCTGTGCTTAAGGTTGCATTTTAAGCCAAATGTGAAGGAAAAAATGTGTTTTAAAAACTGCTGTTGGGACACCTGGCTAGCCTTTTGGAAAGGATAATTTCTTCCATTAAAACAAAAAAGCCCAACTCTTTCCTTTGACGGACTTCTGGATGAGCAAAGATTTAAACATTCTACGAAGAAACTTTGAAATACTAAAAGGAAATACGGGAAGTTAAATATATCAGAGTGCGGCCCTGACTGGTGTGGCTCAGTTGTTTGGGTGTCATCTTACAGAGGGGAAGGTCCCCACACCTATCGGAGTCAGGGCACCTGCCTGGGTTGTGGGTTCCGTCCGTCCAGACAGTGCAAGAGGTAACAGACTCATGTTTCTCTCCCTCTCATTCTCCCTCCTTTCTCCTCTCTCTAAAAACAATAAATAAAATCTTTAAATAAGTAAATAAATAACCAAAAAAATATGAGGTCTGGAAAAAGTCTAGCCGTTGTTAATATAACGAGAACAGGTTGGGCAACATCAGTGTAGCCTGGCAGCCAAGGAGAGTGGACTGGAATGCTCATGTGTGGACAATGATGACTTCACTGTGCTAGTCGTGGGGGTGGTAGACGCCATTGAGTGGAACGTGCACTGTGTGGCTGTCACATTCAAAATGACTGAGCAGGTAGAGCAACAAATCTGCATCAAATTTTGCATTAAGCTTGAACATTCCTCCATGGACACTATTCAGGTGACTCAGAAGGCCACAGCTATGGGCAACTGGTGCTTGGCAGCTTCATCATGACAATGTGACCGCACATTTGGTGCAGAGCTTTTTGGCCAAACAGATCACCCAGGTGACTCAGCTCCGACACAGCCCAGATTTGGTGCCCTGTGACTTCTGACTTTCCCCAAAACTAACATCACCTTTGAAAGGGAAGGGATTTCAGACCATCAATGAGATTCAGGAAAATACAACAAGACAGCTGATGGCGATTGAAAGGACTGTGTGAGGTCCCAAAGTGCCTACTTTGAAGGGGACTGAGGTGTCATTGTCCTGTGTGCAATGTTTCTTGTATCTTCTTCAGTAAATGTCTCTACTTTTCACATTACATGGCTGGATACCTTCTGGGAAGAGCTTGTATAACATTCTAGGGGTAGACATGGTATAGCTAAAAAGACTTTGGAAATATGATACCTACAACAGTACATATTTAGATTCCAGCTCATTAAATAAAGGCATATTTTTAGTGATTTGAAGTCTAGCAATAGTGAAACCATTGTTAGAATCCATTCACACATGCAGGCACATTTCTTCAGTATGTAAGAAGCGGTTTCTCATAACTCTAATTACTTACACTATGAAAGTCATCCTCCCCCTTTCTTTATAGATGAGGTAACAAGCTAAAAGATTAAACATTCAAGGTGACTCAGAAAGTGGATCCATGGTCAGTTTTCTGCCTAAATCTCATACTCTTTTTAGTACTCCATTCTTAGACTTATTTCAGCAATGTGAAACAGACAATTTGAGATATCTCTGGTGAAGATATTTTATTTTTCATAAAAATATAATTGTACAATGCTCTTCAAAAAAAGAAAAATCCTTTCAATGCCCCCAAATACCATGTGGTTTAACAGTAATCTTCCACTCCCTTAAAACTAAATATATAATTGATAATAAGCAACTGATTTCTTGGGAAATGTACCATTTATATTTCCCTTTATTTTAACTAAAGGCAAGTCCAGTTAGACCTATACTTTTTATAATAAGCCAAATCAAATCTATTATAATTCGAAGACGATGAAAGAAAATCCTAAATGGTAAAGCTGATAAATCCTGCCAATTAGCTGGTAAACTGTGATATGAATTTGCTGCAAAAAGACAGATTCAGACTGGAATACAATAGAAAAGATTTTAGATAAAATAGAAAAACCATTTTAGAACTTCAACCATATCCTACAACTTGACCTGGTCAAACTTACTCCATATTGTGTTCAGTTGCTCTAACATACGGCAGGTCTGTGCTACATTATGGACGGACCATGACTGGGCTACACACACAAACATAGTTTCCCCCTTACCTTCCTTTCTTTGGGTTAAGAAGAAAACATAACTCCGTCACTCAGAGAGCAAGGAGATCGCCACTGACCCAGGGAGACTGAGCTCACTGATTTTCACCCTCTTCTGTTCTCTCTCAGCCTGTCAGGACAGGTAAGTGAGAGAGGCTAGGATTTCAGTACGCTGCTTCTGAACTGAAATGGGGAAAGAAACTGGCTGTTTTAATCAGTGACATTTATTAATATGCTTCAAGTGGCCAGAGCGTGCAGTGAGCACAATACTCAAAGCAATCAAACATTCTTTTTTAAAATCAAGGAGCTTTCGCTTGGTTTTGATCTACTGCAAAAACCAAACAGATAGCTTTAGGAATAAACTCAAATAAATTGTAATTTACTTTCACCCAAAATTATACATCTTCTCCTTGACCTGAGGACAAAGTCACTGCCCTTGTAAAGATGCTGGGGGGTGGGGGATATAGCTCAGATAAATGACCCGTGATTTAAAATTACAACCAGAGAAGAAATACTTCAAGCACAATGGAGACATTCCATTGAAGAGCCACATTCATTTTGGAATGTTTGCTTTGAAAACAACTCTTCTGGGGAATTCAAAAGGTACTGAACATAGTAACATACAATACATCTTGGGTTGTTTTGCAAAATAAAAAATACACATTTGAGTAGACCAGAAGGCAAAACAGACCCATTACAATCTGAACACATTTAAAACGCTGAAATTCTGAAGGCCTAAATATTAACAATCCTTTACCGATATTTGTTATCCTAAAAAGACATTAAATACTCTTATCGCCCCCCCGCCCCCAATCCACCAAAACACAGAGAGACCCAACAGTCTGGGCTAGTGGTATATCAGTAGTCACACAGGACTGGACTAGAGATCCGAGTTTGCAACCTAAGCACAGGAGGCACTTTATTCAAATGCATAGCCTAAGAGAAGAGCGAGGGGGAAGTACCTTGTAATCTGAAACTACCTGGTCCACCTCATGTTCCACCTCATGGACAATGTATTCTATGATGCCTCCTCAAAAACTACTATTTCGTAACAGAACATATTTTGTTTGGAAGCCAAATACTTGCTTCATTAGAGCCAGGGGCCATTATAATTTAGCAGCAACAGGGAACACATCTCCTGATTTAACTATGGGAAAGAAAAGAGAGGGAGCCTCAGAGGGGAAATCAAAAGGCTCCTGGGGTCTATTTTAGTGTATCGTACTATGAGCTGGATTCCTCAACCATCAGGCCATAGGGAGGTCAGGAAGACAGTAAACGTAGCTGCAGTGAGAACTGGAAAGGACTGCTCTGCCCTCTGCACCTCCCAGCTGTGCTGCTGGGCCCAACTCTAGCTCCAGTGTTTCACTCCAGAGTGGAGGCATCGCCGGGACTGAACCAGATGCACACCTACGGTGCGTTTCTTTCTGGCTCAGAACACATTCATAAGGAAATTCGTGTCAGGGAAGAAACTAAGTGTTTTGGTTATGGCTACAGCCATTAGATCTACCAGCAATTTGTTCATTTTAATCCAGATCTCCTCAGGCAGAAACTCAATCTCAGCAGCTAAAGTTATTCTATTTTCCTTAGAAAAATGTTCCAAGTTAGTTGACTGCCCAAGGAAATGTGTGTGAACACTCACTCCTGTCCTCCCCACATACTCATACTGATGCACAACAGAAACACACACAGACATACACACTTTAGGTTGTCAAGATGATGTACACTGCTGAAATGCCTAAAAGGATATTTCTTGCTTAAAAATAAAATTTGACTGATAACTCTCCAAATATGAACTGAGTGGGCCCTAGCAAAGTTTTATAAATAAGTTTGAGAAGACAGCAACAAAAGTTCCAAATAGAGGCTGTCTTGAGGGCTTTCCTGATAGATGCTGTTAACATGTACATTATGTAAAACAGGCACACCATTATGGATTATAAAAATAGAAGTGTATCTATTTGTTACTACATATTCACAGCTTATGCTGGAATGGCTCACAGGAGAAATCATGGTTCATGCAGAAAACAGACATTACTCAAGTAGATATAAAGAAATAAGATTAGGTCCATAAAGGCCAAGAACCTAGTCAGTAATTGGCCCATTTGGTTTCTCTGTCAGGCAATCAAAAACATGACAGGAGGGGACACCTCAACACACAAACACATACAATTACATGGAAAGAATATAAATTAACCAATAAAGCAAGGTGGAGTTAAGGTGCAAAAATACAATCTTTACCCATTTTTCTCTACGCCTGTGTTTCCAAGCATTGCAACACATTAAATGCCATGGGTGGCAACACCAACCAGGACAGGTCTTGAATGTTTGTAAATTTTCTAAGTGTTGAAAGTTAAAGCAAAATCCTTTGAGACCTATGATCACACATTTGGTAGAAACTGCAGATTTACAGAGATGACTGTGGAGCAGCAGGTAGTACATGGAGCCAAGAAGTATAATCTTGTCCATTCATTCCTTCATAGGAATCAGGATATTGACTTCAATCACTGACTTATCATTTTATATGATCTTCACCCTGAAAAATAAATCAAAGTTACCAATATAAGAATGTTTTTAAGATCAATGAAATTTAGTTAATGTGTTTTAAAATGCAGCTGAGTGCTCTGGGTAAATCCCTCCCATTGATCTGCCAACAGCAACCAAGGCTCAACTATGAGAGGAGGCTGTACTCAGCCCACCCGAAGGGCAAACCTCAAGTACCCAGCTCGGGTGACAGGGGAGGCTGTGCCACTGAACCCTACAGGACACCTACTACATTAGGCCATGCTACCAAGGTAGGAAGTCGTAGTAGCTCTACCCCATACATACAAACAAAGACAGGGAGGCTGCCAAAATGAAGAGACAAAGAAACATGGCCCAAATGAAAGAACAGATCAAAACTCCAGAAAAAGAGGTAAACAAAATGGAGATAAGCAATCTATCAGATGCAGAGTTCAAAACACTGGTTATAAGGATGCTCAAGGAAGTTAGTGAGGACTTCAACAGAATAAAACAGACCCAGGGATACACTAATTGAAACAAAGAACAATTTACAGGGAAATAACAGTACAGTGGAAGAGCAAGACACTGAAAATCTGTTTGAAAAAACAGTGAAAGAAAACTTCCTTAATTTGGTGAAGGAAATAGACATGCAAGTCCAGGAAGCACAGAGAATCCCAAACAAGATGGATGCAAAGAGGCCCACTCTAAGACACATCATAATTAAAATGCCAAAGGTTAAAGATGAAGAGAGAATCTTAAAAGCAGAAAGAGAAAAGAAGTTAGTTACCTCAGGGGAGTTCCCATAAGACTGTCAGCTGATTTCTCAAAAGAAACTTTGCAGGCTAGAAGGGACTGGCAAGAAATATTCAAAGTCATGGAAAGCAGGGACCTACAGTCAAGATTGCTCACCCAGCAAAGCTATCATTTAGGATCAAGGAGCAGATAAAGAACTTCCAAGGCAAGAAAAAACTAAAGGACTTCATCACCACCAAACCATTATTATATGAAATGTTAAAGGGACTTATTTAAGAAAAAGAAGATCAAAACTATGAACAATAAAATGGCAAAGAATACAAATCTATCAACAATTGAATCTGAAAAACAAACTAAGCAAACAAGAACAGAGATAGAATCATGGATAAGAGAGCTTTTTGATGGTTGCCAGATGGGAGGGATGTATTTGGGAACGGGTGAAGAGGTGAAGTGATTAAGAAGTACAAATAGGCAGTTACAGAGTAGCCATGGGGATGTGAAGTACAGTATAGGAAATGGAGTAACCAAAGAACTTATTCATATGACCCATGGACATCAACAACGGTGGGGGGATTACCTGAGGAAGGAGGGTTGCTGGGTGGAGCAGGGCAAAGGGGGAAAAGATCAGGATAACTATAACAGCATAATCAATAAAATATAAATAAAAAATAAAGTTTGGTATCTACAGGAAGGCTATTTTAAAATACAGACTGAAAAGAAGACTTAGCTGATTTGCCTTTTTTCCCCTTAATTCAATTTAGATTAAGCAAATGTTATCTCATCCTTCAATTTTATAAAATTTTTTAAAAGATAAAAGTTTCTAATGTCTCCTTAAACCATTTCAAGTGCTCCCAAATCAATCACAATGATGGAGAAATCAATGACATGACACCTTCATTCTACAGTCCGTAATCTCCTTAACGGATGGTGTTGGGACAACTGGATATTCACGTGCAAAAGAATGTGGACCCCTACCTCATACCATATAGAAAAATTAACTCAAAATGGATCAGTGACCTAAATATAAGAGCTAAAACTAAAATCTATTAGAAAAAAGATAAGAGTAAATCTTCATGACCTTGTATTTGGCAATGGGCTGTTGGATGTGACGTGCAAGGCATGAACAACAACAAGAGAGAGAGAGCCCTGGCCAGGTGGCCCAGCTGGTTGGAGCGTCATCTCATAAACCAAAGGGCTGAGAATTCGATTCTTGGTCAGGGCACACACCTAGGTTGCGGGTTTGATCCCTGGTCAGGGCGTGTGCAGTAGACAACTGATCGATGTTTCTGTCAATCAATGTTTCTCTCTCACATCTATGTTTTCTCTGTCTCTCTCCCTTACTTGCTGTCTAAAATCAATAATCGTATCCTCAGATGAGGATTAAAAGAAAAAGAAATAAAAATAGATAAATTGGACTTCCTGAAAATTAAAATCTCTTGTTCACCAAAGGATACTATCAAGAAACAGAAAAGACAACCTACAGAATGGGAGAAATATCTGAAAATCATATATTTGATAAAGGTCTAGAATCCAGGTATATAAAGCACTCTTAGACCTCAACAACAAAATGAAAAAGACCTTAATTAAAACATAGGCAAGAGAGTTAAAAGAGACATTTCTTCAAAGAAGATATGCACGTGACCAACAAGCACATATATGAAAAGATGCTCAACATCATTAGTTATTAGGGAAATGCAAATGAAAACCACAACCAGCCCTGGCCAAACAGTTAAGTTGGTTAGAGCATCATCCTGATACAACAAAGGGTATGAGTTCAATCTCCAGTCAAGGCGCATACAAGAATCAACCAATGAATGCATAAATAAGTGGAACAACAAACTGATGTTTCTTTTTCTCTTTCTCTCTCTCTAAAGATCGGTTATTAAAAAAAAAAAAGTTTTTTGGTGCCCTGGATGGTGTGGCTCAGTGGATTGAGTGCCTGCCTGAGAATCAAAGGGTCACCAGTTCAGTTCTCAGTCAGGCACATGCCTGGGTTTGCAAGCCAGGTCCCCAGTAGGAGGTCGCAAGACAGGCTACCACACATTGATGTTTCTCTCCCTTTCTTTCTCCCCCACTTCCCCTCTGTCTAAAAATAAATAAAATCTTAAAAAAAATTTTTTTGGTTAAAAAAAAGCACAACCAGACACCACTTCATATCTACTAGGAAAGCTGCAGTTTTTAAAACCGGAAAATAAAAAGTGTTGACAAGATGCAGAGAAATGGGAAACTTTGTATTTGCTGGTGGGCGTGTAAACTATTTCAGCCACTGTGGGGAACAGTTTGTGGTTTCTGTAAAAGTTAAATATAGACTTACCAGATGACCCAGCAATTTCACTTCTAGGTATATACCCCAAAGACTGAAAACAGTTACTCAAACACACACTTGTACGTGCATGTTCATAGCAGCACTGTTCACAATAGCCAAAAGGTAGAAACAAAAACCCATCAATGAATGAATGGATAAGCAAATTGTGGTATCGATATACACTGGAGTATTATGCAGCCACAAAATGGAATAAAGTACTGATACATGCTACAATGTGGATAAACCTTGAAAATATTATGCTAAGTGAAAGACACCAGACACAAAAAGTCACATACAGTGTACCCATTTATGTGGAATATCCATGTTAGGTAAAGCCACAGAGACGCAAAGCGGATTCCCAGGGCTGGAGGGAGGTGTAATAGTGAGTAACTGCTTAATGACTTTGGGGTTTTCTTTTGAGGTGATGAAATGTTTTGCAACTAGATAAAGGTGGTGATTTAACAACATTTTAAATGTAAGGAATGCCTTTGAATTGTTACTTTAAAATGGTTAATTTTATGTTATGTAAATTTCACCTTAATAAGAAAATTCTTTACAGCAATGGGCTACTATACAAGAGACAGCCTGGGCTAGGTGAGGACCCTGCACATCTTATCTACCCTTCTGCTATTTCTTTGTCTATTAAAAAAAAGTATAACCCCTGAACACAATTATTGGAGGAAATACTTAAGATACTTAATTTAAGTGAAAATACTTTGTAAATTGTAAATCAAAATACAAATAAAAAGTATTATTATTAATACTAACTAGACTGGTACACTCCCACTTATGGACCAGGTCGACTTAATTTAAAAATCTTCCATCAATTTATCAGTTGCTCTTCATAGACCTCATGTACAATGCATTTCAATATTTGGACTCTAAGCATTTCACTTAGTATACTGCAAACAACGTCACCACTTTATTTATTCAAAGATACACAGAGGAAAAAAGTCACGCGGAAGAAAGCGGTCCGCAGAAGTCCTACTTTAAGACACCCCTCCACGTGCATATAAACTGTCCCTGTACCGTACTCACAGGAACTGCTGTTCGCGTCCGTTTTCCCAGCTTTCGTGTGCCTGCTTAAGTTCTGCAGAGATTTGCTCTGCTCTTCTCCAGTGAGTAGGGCCTTTATTTCAGAAGGGATTTTTCCTTGGTCCATTGCCATACACCACTGCTTGTACTGAAATATTTAAAATATATTTAAGTCATATTTTCCTAGTCAGAGTTCAGAAACCACTGGTAGCAATGCCAGATATAAGAACTCCCATGCCCAGGGGTCAAACTGGCTGCTAGACATCCCACCGTCCATTGTCTTTCCTATTGCTAACCTAGGACGGGGAGGAGGCCTGCCATCTTCCACGAGGGTAAAAACTGCTGCTCGATCTTCTGGTGATGTACTGCAGTACTGCTCAGGTTAAAAAGGTCCCTCTGGTTACTAGAATGTCTCTCCATAGTGTGCCACTAACTAGAATTCATCTCTTTTGGCTAATGGTCACATTATCATTTCTATTCCTAAAATGAGTATTTTTGTAATTCCTTTCTCCCTTTCATAAACATTCATTAAACATCTACTTTCCACCAGAGTGCGTACTATGGACTCTGGGGATACAAAGATTAATCAGTTGAAAGATTATGCCCTCAACCGCAGAAGGTGAGAAATAATTTATATTGGGTTGGCCAAAACGTTCGCTTGTTTTTTTTCCATAAGATGGCTCTAGTAGTGCTTCGTTGTCTTTAACGTCATTTGAAACAATTTTGTTAGATTGTATTGTGACAGATGTCGTATCAGTGTGCATTTAAAAAAACTTATCAAAATTGGTGAATTTTTGAGTAGCCATTTCAATATTGAAGATGAAAGAAAATACACAACATTTTCAGCATAGTATGCTTTATTATTTCAAGAAAGGTAAAAATGCAATTGAAATGCAAAAAAAGATTTGTGCAGTGTTTATAGAGAAGCTGCTGTGGTTGATTGAACATGTCAAAAGTGGTTTGTGAAGTTTCGTGCTGGAGATTCCTCACTTGACGATGCTCCACGGTCAGGTAGACCAGTTGAAGTTGGTAGCGATCAAATTGAGACATTAATTGAGAACAATCAATGCTATAGCACGGGGGAGATAGCCTACCTACTCAAAATATCCAAATCAATAAAGTTATTGGTGAAAATGAAAAGTCTGCCTTTTAGTTTACAGAAAAAGCTAAACGGACTTTTCGGCCAACCCAATTGCATGAGTCAAATTTAATATACTAACAAAAAATCTACTGAATAGAGTATTTCTAAACTCTCTTCATGCCCCAACCTTATTCTCTTACCTTCTAAAAAGCAGTGGTAGCCTGTTCTAGCTTTGTCATGATCATAGTAGTATTATCTCTCTCTCTTCTCCAACCTGTCACCTCCTCCCTGAGCTCATAGTAATGGGGCTTCAATTCTCTTTTACCTGTTCTCTTTTACATTTCTACAGTCACTACCTAAAATCTAAATGAATAGCCCTGGCTGGTGTAGCTCAGTGGATTGAGCGTAGGCCTGCAAACAAAAGGGTTGCTGGTTCAATTCCCAGTCAGGGTATGTGCCTGGGTTGTTGGCCAGGTCCCCAGCAGGGGGCGTGTGAGAGGCAACCACACACTGATGTTTCTCTCCCTCTCTCCTTTCCTTCCCCACTCTCTAAAAATAAATAAATAAAATCTTAAAAAAAAACACAAAAACAAAATCTGAATGAATAAATGAAAGCATGAAACATGCCAAATAAATAAATGTTTAAACATAAATGGTATCATATTATCATATTGTTACATATTTTATATTGCTTTTTCCACTTAGCAATATATTATAAATGTTTTTCTACATCAATAAATATATAGGTCTCTGTGATTTTTACTGGGTACAAAGTAGTCCAATATATGAATGTAGTATAATTTATTTAACCAATCCTCAACTGTTGTACATTTGGGTTATTTCCCATTTCTTTTCTAACACAAACAACCCTTCAGTGAAATAGTCATGTACATTCCACTCCTACCAGCAGTCTGAGAAAATGCCTATCTGCCCACATACTGGCTGACTAATTGACCAATGAATACTATTTCCCATGTTTGTCAAATGGATAGGTGAAAATTGTTTCCTTCATGTTTTAATGTATATCTCTTTGACTGAGAAGCACAGATTGATTTTGTCCGTGCATTTATTGACAGACTTTCTTACCATTTCCAGTTCCTCTCTGAGGGCACATATGGCTCTTTCCCGACTGGATACCAACTCTTCCAAGTACTGATATCTCAGTTTCTTTCTGGCCCGGCATTCTCTTGCACTCTGCCGGCTCCTCTCAAGTTTTGCCTTCAAGTCAATTTTGGCTGGCTTCCGACCACGCTTGCCAGGCTTCTTCACTTTGCCTCCAACCACCTTCAGCAAAAGAGAAAAGACAAAATTTTTTTTCTTTTAGTTCCGTGTCTACGAAGGTGACTACGGCTGCATATTAACAAGAAAAACATTTACAAATAATAAATTAATAAAGCCTGTGGAACTCAAAAAGCACAATCCCATCAAATGCCTTATGAGGCCTTGCTTCATTATTTTCTGGTACTTTTGATGCCATGAATGTGAGAGAAGAAATAATATAAGCTTTCATTATTTTTTCAATAAAATTTAAATAGTTTAACAGTAAACTTTATATACCATATGTAGCTAGATAATAAAAAACTAAATGATTACTGAATTTTTATTGACTTGAGAAAACAATAAGTTAAAAGAATCAATATTCAAAATTATAAAACAACACAAGGAAGGATGGATGTTAACGAAAGTTCAGTGAGGATCTCTCTGATAAGTGTGATTATATGTTGCTTTTTTTCACCTGTATTTGTTATGATTTTTAAATTTTTACAATTAGAAAAATATAAAATTTATATGTAAAATTATATATACATAGAAACAAATATGTATCCTAAGCAATATGGCTATAAATTCCTCTTCAAATTTGTAGAGCTCAAAGAAACACACTGGAAGTCCCTGAAATTTTCAGGATAATTCTTTCCTGCCTTTAGAAGCCTATAATTATAGCCTAGACTGTCCCAGGAGATTCCTACCTGTTACTCATTTACCTGCATAGGCACAGTTTTTTGGTGCAAAGTAATTTAATCTTCTTCATTGTTTAGCTTTGGAACCTCCCCAAGTTCTTATACAAGATATAACTATGAGCTAAAGATGATGAATTTGTACATACATGAACCAGAACTTACATATCAAATAAGTGTTCCTCAAAGCTGTTAAGGGGGTGGGGGTACATTTATTCCAGCGAACAAGCTCTTTTGGAAAGTGCTTCAGGAGCCAATTTCTCACAAGCCACAATATAATATGCCTTTAGAGGCTACATTATTTTTGAGCAATACATTTTTCTTTAAATTTCCAAACAACTGGATTGTCCACTTTGTTTATCTGATGAGGTTCTGAATGATGTCCAGTTCTTCCCAAAAACCACCCTCAGAGAATAAAAATGTCAGTGTACTGAAAGGAATATTGCTTTGGCTTTAAAGGATGTTCCAAAAGAGAAGATGCAAAACTCAAAACACGGGCATATCATTAGAATAAATGAAGAAACCTTTCCAGGTAACAAAACTCAGAAGATCAATACTCACTTGGCTATAAAAACGCTGATCTACTGGTTTGTTTGTTTGAAATCACTATTAATATCATACACCGACAGTGCCCAGTACCCTACAGAGATCAGATCACTACTAAGTGTAATGGCTGGGTCAAGAAAACCGCACTTAAAGTGTGGACCAGCCACATTTACCAGGCCCTGCATCATAACGTGATGGCCAACCACCACATCTAGCATGTTACAGGATGGCTCTGAAGTGAAATTGAATCCTCCAAGGCAAAAAAAATCTTTCCTTCCCACCATCATCTTAAAAGCTAGCCGCTTCAGTATTACCGCTACACTAGTTTCAACTTTTCAAAAACTGGTCTTTTAAAAGCTTTTCTATTCTGCATCATTCCAGTATAACAATATATGTCTCAGGAAATTTTCCTTCTATGTCAATATTTGATTAGCAATTCCAGGATGGCTATATTAATCCAAATATTACTGTGGGCTAAATTTTAAATTTTGTTTACATCCCATGAATTGCACAATTTTAATAAAATGTTTTGAAATCACCCTACATTAAAATGAAGTGTGTTTGCTTTGCCACAGTTTTTAAAAAGCAATATATTTACAGCATAAACTCATGTCTATAATGAAATAAATGGTAATCATGCCTATTCTTTATCTAGTAAAATGAGACATCACACAACACTACAACACCTCATAGATTGCTGTTTTTAGTTAATGAGGAGTGGCCGCTTTTGAAAAGCTCAATCATAAAAATCAAACAAAAGTTATAATCCTTCATTTAGTTTACATGGTAGCAAAATATTTAAATTGGAACTGTTTTATTCTCTTATTAGAAAGGCATATAAATGAATCCAGGGTTCCTATATTTTATGTCATCTCCTGTAAAATTACATTTAAAGCCACATAACCACCACATCTCGAGCTTAACTTTTCCTCAGGAATACACTGAATTTTTGGCTTTTGGTACCAGCTAAGAGTCAAGCACATCACAGGATTATTGTAAACTTTAAGGAGAATAATGTATGACACAACTTTGTAAAAAAGAGGATCATACAAATGTGGAACCATACTAGTTAAATGAATTTAATATGTTCTGTAAGCCATAAAGATTGGATGGACAGGGGAAGTTAATTAGAAACTAGGAACCAGAAACTAAAACTGAAATCAACCCAACAAATTCCTTAAACATCTCTGGGCCAAAAACCATTCTCACTTGTTTCATAAAATTTTCACAAATTCAGTGATAACTACCTTGGTCCCCTTGCTGTTTCCCACCTCTTCTGAGAGGAAGCTTTTTTCCTTATCTGTATTTTTAATGATTTTTAAATGGTTTCTAATTTACGTGTTTAAAAAGGCCGGGAATTAAAATAAAACTTCTGGATTCAGCCAAGAGAGAGTCCCCGATCATCCTAAATGTAGCCATTACAGAGAAAGACAGAGCAATCTGCAAAGGCCCGACTGTGGGAGCACAGGCTTCCCGGTCAACAGGGTTGCCTCCTGCAGGAAGAGGCACCACTGCAGCTGCATGCTCTCCAGGGGCTTATTAAAACGAGGAAGCCCCGGTGTTCAGATTAAATACCATCCCGAGGGCTCTTGCATCATTTCAGCTCTAGCTTTTTAGGAACAGACAACACCAATTTAAATTCAGAGCTAAATCACGGTGTGCAGGGGAACAAGGCCTTGAGTTAGGCCCTCTACATGTCTTCTCAAATCATGCGCACCGCCTCGAGTGAAGTAAACTCCAGTTCCCTCATCTTTTTCGGGGAATGGAGGAAATTAACTCCCTTATTCAACAATCATTTACTGAACACCTGCTATGCCCCCAAACACTGTAGGAATATTAATACAGGACAGGGTCCTTACTTTCAATGTCTTCAGACTCGTGAAACATAGCAGACATGAAAGAAACAATAACATTATAAAGGGTAGGATAACTGTATACGCAGGAGTGCTGGACACACACACATGCACAGGGATCTCTTCATTTTACAGATGACATTTTAGTGCAGAGATTTTCAATGTCAGAGAGGGGTCTGGATTCAAGTGCCCTGATTTGTACTGGAGCAACTTGTCACAAGGTAACTCACTATCACCAAGCATGACTATTCCCCTCCGGGTTCTCAGGTAGCACTCATTCACTTGAACATGGAATTCCCTGAAAGGGCGCTGTCTACAGCTGACAGGTGCTTTGCATGCACTGCTATGTTAATGCTATTTAGCTGCTCATTTACTCCAACTCACTGCAGCATTAGGCACCTGATGGAAGGCAATGGTGAGGTTAAGTAGCAAACTTTTTCATTTTATGCTTCCTTGAAATTTTCACCTACTGTTAATGACTCTCCACTCCCACCCACTGCAGTCATGCCAATTTATTCCTTTATAAAATCTCTGGTTTAGCTCTTCCTCTCTGTTGCTACTACCCACATTAGTCAGGGTCCTACTCACAGGTTATTATAAGTTCCCAACGGGTCTCCCTACTGTTTCCCCTTTTCTACCCCCACTTCCCTAGTGAATCTATCTTGCAAAGAGCTGCCAACTGAGCCTTTCTTTTCAGCTCATTACTACTGTATTTGTACTTTAGGTTATCTTCCTTCACTGTAAAAAAGCAATACCTTGTCATTATAGAAAGGATAAACTTCAATGGCCCTTCGGCCATGTCACTCTCCAGCTCAAGAGAAGTCCTTTGGCTCAGCACTGCTTCCCGCGTCACCATAACCAGTGTATTAGTTTCCTGAGGCTGCGGCAACAACGACCACAAGGTGGCTTAAAACAACAGACATCTGTTCTTTCTCCTCCAGAGGACAGACGCTGAGGCGACTGCACCCCCTCTGGAGGCCTAGGGGAGAACCCATCCTTGGTTTTTTCCAGGCTCGGGGCTGTCAGCATTCCTTAATGTGTGGCCTCGTTAACCCACGCTCTGGCTCTGCAGTGAGGCTGCCTACACATCTGTCTGGCAAATCTCCCTGTGCCTCACTCTTATGAGGACACTCGTCATGGGACTTAGGGCCCACTCCGATAATCCAGGACAAATTCTTCCTCTCAAAATCCTGTACTTAATCACAGCATTTTGCCATACAAAGTCATAGTCACAGGCTCCAGGGGTTAAGACATGGACACAGGTTTTGAGGGGCCACCAGGGCAGCCCACAACATCCAGGTTCCCTCTCACCCAGCCACTCTTCTCTTCTGCTGTCCCCAACAGGCAGCCTCCACGTCAAGTCAGGTCAGCAACCCGAGGGGCCCCATCCTGCGCAGTCGGCCTGTTTCTCAGCATTTCTCTAAATGTTCCTTCTCCATGCCCTGCCCCCCCCCCGCCCCAGGGGCAAATATTATGCCTTCTTTGGTTAGGATCAGCTCTAGCTCTCTTTCATCGAAGTCCTGCTATGCCCTTTATTGTTTTTTTTCCAAATTTTTGGAATATATAGTTAATATCATACTGAGTCAATATGTTCTTTTTTTTTTTTTTTAGTGGCCTCACAGATTTAATTTCTAACTGTTCCAGTAGTGGGACAGAAGCTGTGTTTTCTGCTATTTCCTCAACCCTCATTTTATCCAGCCCAGAACCAGGCATTTATTAAAAGATTGACCATTAAATGAGTAAATACAAAGAAAAATTAGCAATATTTTAAAGCTGACTTGTTGATATCACTACCAACAACTTACAGAAATAGGTTTTAAAAAGACTCCCTATAAGGGCTACAAAATCGGAGAAACCAGTTAAGGACCTTTACTATGTCACCGCTGTTTTTGTAGTTTTTACACCCTAATGCTCTAATTCTTAAGACAACTCACACAAGTTTCAATTTGTTAAGTCTAAGAGAATTAGTGCATTTACATGAAGGGGTAGCATCAGACCCAGCTTAGAAGGAAAACAGCAGGAAGGCTTGTTTCACTTTTCTTTTAAAAACATAAAAGTGGAAAGTTATCTCCAGTTGGCTAAAGAAAAATAAGGTAGATATGTATGTGGCCCAGACACTGCTCTTCACCACTTGAAAGAATAAAAACAAGTAGCTGTATTTTCATTTGATGTCAGGGCTCCCATAACTTCCTTCCCAGCTGTGGGTTAGACTTTTTCTCCTATTTGTCAGATCTTCAGAGAGAGACCCAGTCTAACCATACCCTTCCTGCTGCTAACCTTTCTGCCAGCTTTTCTAGTCAACAGGAGAAACACGATGAAGTAGCAGCTCTGAAGTGAGAGTTGACTTCTACCTCTCCCAACCCCTATGCCTCTCAGAGCCCCTTCCAGCCATTCGTGTCGGGAGCTTAGTGCCACACTACACATATAAGTAGCATTGCCTGAAACTCTTGAAAGCTGTGTAAGAGTGGTCTACACTTGACTGCCTTTGCTTCCTTTCCAGCCATCTTTTTCAACTGCTACATTCTGGCTTCTGCCCTACCACTCCACCGGAACTTTTCTTGCTAGGTTCATAAACAATCTATTTTCCAAGTCCAGTGGATACTTTTTCACTACTTACTTTACTTGAATTTTTTATAGCATCTCATATTATAGACTAAGTCCCCTCTTTAAAATTCTCTTCTCCCTTAGGTGGCATAACGGCCTTTTTTTTCTGGTTCTTCTGTTATCACTAATCTTTCTTTTTCAGTTTATTTTGCTGAGTCCTATTCCTTAGCCTCTTCCGATCATTTGTGTTTTCCACGGTTCTGTCTCTTTAACTACCTTCTGTCCGCCTTCTTCACCCCTGAAGGATGTACGTATGCTGCATTAAGCACAGCCTACATTGTAACAGGCTCTGAAATGGTCTTCTGTTCAGGTCTTTCTTCTGAGCAATCTAACCAAGCTAGTGAGGAGTCAAAAAGGACTAGCATTTACTGAGAACCCATTATGTACTGCAAGTTCTTTGATATGGGATCACACATACGGCGCATTTAATTTTCACAATAATTCCAGTTTTATTCACACAGTCAATTTATAGGTGAAGAAATGCTTTATAGCTGAAGAGATGAAATAATCTGTCCAAAATCAGAATAGCTTGAAAGTGGCAGAAATGAGATCTGAACTCTGGTTATATGACAAAATCAATGTTCTTTCCTAATTAGCCCATCTGCCTGGAGTCTTGACCCAATTCCTGCATCTTTACCCTCCTTAATCCATTCTCCATATAGCCATTAGTATTTTTGTATGAAAATACCAATCTGATATCGTTGCCCCTGCTTTAAAATCCCTCAATGGTTCCCCAATATCTATGGCCTTTGTTTTCAAACTTCAGTAAGCATATGAGCCAC
Organism: Macrotus californicus; assembly: GCA_007922815.1. Classification (NCBI taxonomy): domain Eukaryota; kingdom Metazoa; phylum Chordata; class Mammalia; order Chiroptera; family Phyllostomidae; genus Macrotus; species Macrotus californicus. Next base: position 100,944 of record VMDR010001991.1, read on the forward strand.
TCAACTGGGGAGCCTATTAAAATTAAAATTCCCAGGCCCCATTCCCAAAGAGTCTGATTCAGCAGGTGTCTTCTTTATTTTACACACTAAAAAATACCAACCCAAATTTCTTTGCTAAACTTGCCAGGCCCTGATAATCTTTCAATCGATATCTCTGTCCACACCTCTACTTGTGCCTTATGCTCTAGCACAGGAGTCAGCCAACTGCAGACCTGCTGGCAAGCCAAAACCAGCCTGTTGGTTATTCTGCTAAATAAAGTTTTATTGAAACACAGCCACACTCACTCATTACATTCTGACTGTGGTTGCTTTTGTGCTACAATGGCAGAGTTGAGTAATTGCGACAGAGATCACATGGTCAATGAATACTATCTGGACTTTTGCAGAAAATTTGCCAATTCCTGCTCTAGCTGGTACCAAAATACTTATTTGCCAATGCAGTGTGCTTTAGTACAGGATATTCCCTCTGCCCCATTTTCTGAGGGACTCCTATTCTCCCTTATACAGATTCATTCCTATTGTGTGAACCCATGTCTGACATACCCAGACAGTTAGGTATCCATTCTAGTGCCCCCCAAACCACTTTGCCTCTATTGCCCTCGTTTCTTACCTCACTATACTGTAATTATTTTTCTATGTGTCTGTCTAGCCCGCTGAAATGTAAGCTCCTGAGAATACTTATAAAATCTTACTGATTTTTGTATCTCTACTGTCTAGCACAGTGCCTGGTACATATTAGGTGTTCAACAAATGTCTGACAAATGAATAAATAAACTTTTCTGCAAACAAAGAGCAAAGCATTATTTAAACTTGAATTTTAATTGGTTTGTGTAGTGTTAAAATTACCCATTAGGGATAAACTATCTGTAAAGGCACCCAAATTAAAATGCACATGTAACCTAGATAGGAAGGGAAGGCACATTAAAACATTAATATCTGCCAGACATTTATTTACTAGATGAGCTGGGTCTCAGGCCCTAGTCTTGTGGAAAGCAGTGATAAAGCAGAAGGACAGAAAAAGCAGACAACGTCCGGGCTTTGTGGTACTGCCAAAGTGCACAGTTCCAATTGCAGCAAAGGATGGCTAAGGGGCCAAAAGGAGAGACTTCAGGGGCCAAAGGACAGGTCTGGGAATGTCAGAGAGATTTTTTTGGCCAACTTAAAATTTTTGTGAGAACCAGCACTACTCAGAACACGTGAATAGAAGATAAGAACTGGTTGTCTTACCTAGGGAAGGTGTAAGAAACCTCACTTTCAGATAACCATGTATCATATAGGTAGAAAGGAAGTATGGAAGAGAACAGCCACCCATATTAACATATAGCGACCAGCAGCTGGCGCAGCCTCTCATCAGTCCCTCAGTTGGAACTTGATGTCCCGTCAGACTGGGCAATAATGTATGGTGGTCTTTTACCAGCTCAGAGTCTGCAGCAGGAACACATCCGGTCTGGGATATTTCAATTTATGTATTCATTTATTCAATAAACATAAAAGTCAAATATAAAATAAGAACCTTCTGTCTATGATCAAAGGCTCTGAAAAATAACACTTCACAACTTTCTTTGTAACTGAATGCAGCAGGTCAGGGAGAAAAGGCTTTCATAAGAACAAGCACTTTTTCTTAGAGGTGGACACGTAGGTGGGCTCCGGAAACTACCTTTCTCACATAACCTAATGGTTTAGGGCCCAGCTTAAGTTCATTCCACGTCCCATCCCACTTCTCCTGTCCCATTTGGGGGCACAGGAAGGAGCAAAGGGTAATAGTGTAGAAATAAACAGAATCACAAATGTTATGCAAAAGTACACACTTAAGAATTACTAAAATGTGCACGTCAGGTGCCTCCTACACTGTGTGAAGGACCAAGGAAGTCACTGCTAGGTAATCTAATAGTAATAACATTTTTTGAGTGCCTACTATGTGTTAGACTCTATACTCAATGCAGTATCTCCAGTCCTCTGCAAAGCCTGTGAAGAAGGTACTAACCTCTTAACAGATAGGATGGAAGCCCAGAAAGGTCAAATAACTTAGCCAAGATTTGTTCCTTCCCAACTAACCCAGTAAAGATCTACTCAGTATTTGAACTCTGCTACTTAGCCCTTTTCCAAGCACGCACTTTTAGACAACCAATGTAGTTCTTGCTTTATCTTTCCTATTTGCCAGCATCTGTATACTTTGGCTGGCTGGCTCAAAGAAGCACAATGATTAATAAAGCCCAGGTACACCAGGGCTTTCTCCATAATGTCATTTTGTTCCAATTCAATTTAACCACTATTAACAACTAGTCCTCTACGCTGTATCAGGCACAGGCCTACACACTTAGGAGGCAAAGCTGCACTCACATTCAAATCTGTCCTGCTCTTACTCCAGGAAGCTAGATGGCAGAATGTGGAGAGCCTTTGGCAAACTCATTCATTTCAACTGATGAAAACAATTCAGGATATAGAATCTTTATAAAGGGTGGTCCTCACATTATCATCGTGTTTTTTGACCTGCTCCTTCAAATCCTGCCTCTCCTCTATCATTGCTGCTCCTGCTCACTTCCTGCTCTACCTGCTGCCCTGGCCTCGCTCTCAGTGTTTGTCACCCTTTGTGCTCTCACCAATACAGCTGCCATACTTCCAAGCCCCAACCCTTACCTTCCTTTACACAGGGGAAACTGGGACCCGAGACTCCATCACCCATACATAATGTAGGGGAGAAGTGTGTTTGTGTGTGAGTATGTATCTACGTATGTATGTATGTACTAGGAGCACAATACAATTTTGCAGGACTCAACAACACAGCACAAAAAAAAGGCAGGGTTGGGAGCTGCCAAAGCCTTATTTAAGGGCTGCTTCACACTACCTGGCTGCTGAGAGCAGTCCTGGCCTGCTGTGCCTGGCATTTAGATGTCACTCACCCAGGACTGTGACGGACAAGGTGAAAGCAGTGCATTCTCAGAGGCACTGTTCACCGGTACACATCTGCAGTGGGCTTTGTTTGCCACAATTATTAAGGATTTAAGAAACTGGTGGTTTATAAAATCTTTCATAAAAGAATCAATGAAAAATGAAACTGAATTTATTTTGTATACCTGTGAACCCTACAGGAAGTAAGTTATGAATAGTCTACCCCCCAAATTTAATTTCACCCTGTTAGGCAAAAC